>VDFB02172986.1:53448-97199 GCA_007258455.2 Sequoia sempervirens | reverse complement strand
AAGAGAATACTTTAACCAATCTAACTGAGCCGCCGGACAGTTTGATTTTAAGTTTTTGGCAACAGAGCTTGTTGTTTGTTGACCGAGGGCGCTTTTCTCATTGTTTGTAATGCAGATAAGTTGACGTCGGACGCGGCGCTGAGCCCGGCGGGTCTGGTGGCGGTCGCAGTGGCCCATGCGTTGGCACTTTTCGTAGCCGTCTCCATTGCAGCCAACATCTCCGGCGGCCATGTCAACCCGGCCGTTACTTTCGGCCTCACCTTGGGCGGCCACATCACCGTGCTCCGCGGCATTTTCTACTGGATTGCTCAGCTTCTTGGCTCCACCGTGGCCTGCCTCCTCTTGAAATTCACCACCGGCGGTTTGGTAAGCTTAATTCCTTTGAACAAACGAACAAGTCGCTAATGGTTTCTAAAACTAACTGTGATGCGTGTGCAGGCAACTCCAACTCACAGTTTGGCAAGCGGCATGAGCTCAGGAGAGGGAGTGGTAATGGAGATGGTGATAACTTTTGCACTGGTGTATACGGTTTACGCCACTGCCGCAGACCCGAAGAAGGGGGATGTGGGGATCATTGCACCCATTGCAATTGGGTTCATTGTGGGAGCCAACATCTTGGCCGCCGGACCCTTTTCCGGCGGGTCCATGAACCCTGCTCGTTCCTTTGGCCCGGCTTTGGTGAGCGGCGATTGGACTGACCACTGGGTTTACTGGGTAGGTCCCCTGCTTGGAGGAGGGGTTGCTGGTATCGTCTATGGAGGCCTCTTCATCGGTACTCCCACACATGTTCCCCTCGCAACGGACTACTGAGAACTTCATTGCTTCAAATAAAATCATCATCTGGGTAGTGGAGAAAGTCTGGGTGACTAATTGTGCATTCATTGTTTATTTGTTCTCCTCCTTTTGTTCAAAATCTCTGGTGAGAGTGAAGTTGTTTGAGCAGAAATTGTAATCCACTTTTGTTTATTCCTGTCAAGTGTAAACAAGCATCTGTTTAGTGATCTTCCTTTTTGCTTGATATACAAATTGCGATGTGTCTTTTCAAAAGAGGGAATTGATGATCATTGAAACTTTCAATCACTTTTCATCATCTTTCACAAGATCTTTTACGAATCCATTTATTGGAATCATGCTTTTGATTCTTGTAGAACTGAAAATACATATTAGTGATTCACAAGATGAAATAAATGGGCTCAGAAAAATCATAAGAAACATACCCAGCTAGAAATTAGTCGTTGCATTATATTACTCTGATTTGGTATATGTGAGAAAAATGAATGTTTTCTACTGTAAGTATGAGTTTAGTTCTAATGATGATTAAATTATATTTAAACATATAATGAGTTGCTGTTGAAATGAAATATTGAGAATTGAATGTTTGGGATAATTGAGAAGGATTGAGGAGTTCACAATTTTCATCGTATTATATGTTTGATTTTTATAATCAATTGATATGTTGTGCTATAAGATTGGATTATGAGATCTAGATGTAAAGTGTTTTAATATTTTTGTTGTTTACATTAGAATTACAACATGAAAATTTGAAGTTGTATCACATTTTAGAGCAAGTTGAGCAAAATTAAGTTTCAATCAAAAATATATTTTTTGCATCAATGTGGTGTTGGCATGGATTACGCAGCTCCAACCAGAATGTTATAAATTGAAAAACCTTAAAAAATAAATTATTTGGTTGGAATGCAAATTACAAATGAACACTTCAAAGATAAAATGAGTTTTGGCTGAAATAATTATCCCAAAAATATTTCCAATTAGAAGTGTTTGCTAGTAAAGCATGCATACCGACACTTTAATGTCAAACATAAATAAAATAAAACTATTTGAAAAACATAATCCGTCTACTTGCGTAAATAATATTTTTTGAAAAACTAACAAATACCTTTTTTAGATTTATAAACATAGTTTTTAAATTAGATTATATTTTAATTAGTGCTAATATTTTTTTCACCAAAACAAGTTATTAGCACATAGTTCTAGTTCAAATCCTGCATGACATCTCCTTGACACTATTAAAAAGAATGAGCACACTTAGGATCTAGGCTTAAGTCTTTTGAAATTTATTTTTACCCCAAAGTCATGGACAAGAAGGATGTCAAATCTTATTTGACAAGTTATAGAAGATTGTGATAGGAAAAGATGAGAAAATTTGATAATATACAACTATTTACATGCACAATACATCATATAACACATTATGTATGAAATCATATCAACTTGTGGTATATAATTATGTTGGCAATAAGTGTTGCCATTGATGTCAACTCAAGATGTGCTATCATTGATGTCAAATAAGTATGTTGAAGTTTTTATATACTTTGAAGATAGTGGAAGTGTAGAGTATATTCAACAATGCAGTATATGGAAGAATGATGATTAACCTAGTATCTAAGTGTGATGTGGAGGTAGGTACACATGTTTTGATGTGTTTACAATATGTTTATATTGATATCATTCCTATTTGGTGTAGCACATGTGGAGATATGTTGGAAAAGTTTTGCTAAGGCATTCACAATGTATACTCGAAGACAGAGTCATGGTATATTGGTCCACATCCTTCTACAAAGCAAGATTTAGTCTTACAATTTAAAAGACAAGATGGTCGAGATGTGAAGGTGTTATATCCAAGAATTCATGTCATTACACTTTTTACAGTGAAAGTTATAAGTGGTAGAGTTTCGGTTTGTGCTTTGGCAAAGAAAAATATTGATGAAGCCCTATTGGAATGCTTTGCATTCCTCCGATGAGATAGATGTGGTTGTGTAGACTTGGGAATATGCTCAGAAAGGTGTATGGGTTCATCCTTGTAAGTCTTAAATGTTTTGGTGTATGCATTAATCCATATGCAAACTCTCTCCCTCTCCATATCCATTCATGAATAGATGACTTGAAGAACATATTCATTAACATGATTTAAGAAATATCATCATGATCTAATATGAATATATGAAAAATGAAGTTTGGTGGCTATCACAATAAAAATGTTGTATTCTTATACTATTATCATAAATCCTAATTAAGGCATCACTACTATGAATCAAACTCAAAATGTTGTGCTAACATTGCTATTAAGTGGGTGACCAATCTTTCATTAATTATTGCTACTATTATTTCCATGTAGATGACATAAAGTTTGGGAAGAGTGTTGTTGTGGGTATAGGTGGTTCTATATATGTACTTGCTACCCTAAATGTAGAGGTAAAACTAATGTGTTACGGAATTGGTAAATTCTACACAATTTAGGGGTGTGCCAAGCTGAACAATCCACTTGACATTGAAAGCCTACATTAAATCATCAACCAAGGTGTGTAAGCTTCGGATGGTACTACACTATATATGCTCCTTCATAGACTCATGTTCACCTAAATTACCCTATGCAAACTTATTCAGACTACTCTACCTTGTTGAAACTTTATAAAATTGTAAAAGTAATAAAAGTAGTTACAAAACCTAATGGCTACAGGTACTTGCAACATAAGCTGTAGGTGACTGTTAATGATGTACGAGTGCAAAATTAATCTAAAACTATGAAAAATGACAAGTTAACTAGTTCTAATCTCTAAAGTACTATAATTTATCAATTACGCCTCTATTCATGAACAATGTAACTACTATAACTAACCATGAACTGTTAATGCATGTGTAAAATAATGAAAACATAATTAATGAAAAATGCATAAATGAACAAATAAATAGATGAAGTGAAGAACAATACCTAAGTGGCCATCTCAGAGGATTGTCTCACATAACTTAAAACCAAATCTAACTTGGATTCTTATGCATCCATGCAACACATAACTCCATTCATTACATATCACTAGATATTCAAATGAAATCCCTCTTGCAGATTGTATTTAATAATGGCATTTTAACATGTTTTTGGATTACTTGAAAAATGGAAAAACAACTAACTGCTAATATCTTGTAACAACCAACTAACTGAACTATTAACTCATCCCCTAACTTTATACAAAACAAGGAGAGTCTTATTCAAACCGCTAACTATCTGTAATCATAAATCCCACTCCTAGATACAAGGATGCGAAATTAAGATCGACTTATTCATCTAACTAAAAAAAAGACCTATTCAAATAAGAAATCCAATGAAACAACTTGCATGTGAAACACATAGGCAACCGTTCAGAATTATAGAATAAATATATTTTCAGTATTTATTCCTTCCATGATGACCACACTCAGCTCCATAGCTTCCCACACTTTAGGTGGCTTGAGCTTCATTAATTCCCTGTTTTGCTGCTTTGGTACCCGCTATAAATACTCCATTCTTGTTACCATGTGCTGAGTTGCAAAGAGGTTAATCCACACAACATATATATGCAAATAACCACCATAATTAAATCACATAATTTGATTCATATACATACATATTCATGTTTAAATAATGCAATACTATGAATATTTTCACCATATTTCATATCCACAAACTAGGTTCAAGGTTGCAAAGTATGCATGAAAGAATAACATATCATGGAAGTATTGTCCAAAAGGTACTTTAGAACATATGTAAAGTATCTTAAAAGTATATGAAAAGCAATAAAAAGATACTAATAACCAGACCCATCACTAACCATCTCTCAATGTTCTTAATATGCAAGTTCAACTCTCTTTGGCTCAATTTTCCAAAGTTACATCAATGAGAAACCTTTTCTTGAGGAACAAGTATTGTAATTTATTCTTGTGTTAGGGGATTCTTTATTATAGTTTTTAAATATAATTATAAAAAGATTAGTATTTTTAATATCCATGAGTGTGGGGAAATCCATCTCTCTTTTGTATGACCCTATTTTTTGGGTTTTGATCCTTTAATTGAAAATTTCAAGATTGTTCTAGTTCAAATGAGATTATCTATTTTTCTCTTGCACTTTTATCTAAGTTATTCTACTCTAGAAAGCATTGGAAAGTCCTAAAGTAAGTGTGTTTCCATATCTCTTGAAACCCTTATGCACCCATTTTATTTACATGCACATTTTGGTAGACCTAAACCTACCTTTGGGTCTTCTTGAGGAAGTCTAGCTAATATTGGGATTAATATTTGGAAGAAATGTGTTGATTATGAGAAGTGGGACTTTAAGTGCCAAAATTTATTTTATTATTAGTCACTTGTTGGTTTTGTGTAATTAAAAATGTAAATGTGTTATGAAAACATGGTGGTAGGAAGTGAAGACACGACATCAAATAATTAGATTCCCCTTGGATCCTACTTCTCCCAAAAGTAGGCTAGTCCCACTAGTTGGGGTCTCTAATCTATTTAGGTGGAATAAATGATGAAGTTAGATGATGTGGTACCTAATCATGTAGTTTGGTGTCAAGATGAATCTTTTGAAGTCTTCAACATTTTATTTAATGGTAAAAAGGATGTTCTCTCTAGATCATTCATTCTCCTTGTAGGGATTTTTTAATAAAAATGCCTCTAGTTCTTATTTTGGCTTCAAAGGGAAAAAAATTACCTATGGATACACAACTAAAGGACAACAAAGCAATTCGTTCAACTTTAGTATAGGAGGATGTGCTGAAGAAATTAACAATATCTTTAACCAATAATGTTGAATGATTTGAGTTGATACTAGAGTGAATGGTTTGGTACTCTTTCTTCTAATGGAGGTTTTTTATTTTATGTCAATATGGAGATTATTTCTCCAATGTGAGGAGGTTGGACAATTATAGCTAATAGGAAAGCTAAGAAAAAAAACCTATATCAAACAATTTCATGATCTTATATTCAAAAGAGGTCAAGCAAATTGTAGAATTGCTTGTTCTATTTTTTCAAGGGTGAGGACCTAATAGAACCCACAAATAAAATTTGAAGTTCATATATCTAGGAAACTAAAATTCCAATGTTTGATCCTCAACTCACATTCCAAATGAAAAGTAGTAGTCAACTTATCCTTGTTAAGCTTCATAGTTGAACACAATCCCTTTTGAAATTCTACCCATTCTAATATGCTATCTTCCCTCACAATAAAAAAATAAATCAAACAAACTAAGAAATTTCTTATAAGTTTATTTTAGCCTATACATATTTCATTCACTCTTATCATGATATTATTGTACATATCTTACAACAAAATCTGCTTATACCTACCTACCTTATAATTTACATATATATTCACATTATCTTTGCCAACATACTTATTATATCTTTAAATACGATTATTAATTATTAAATTTATAAATTCTAAATATTATAATAGAATAACTTAAATCAAAGTAAACACAACATACATTATTTTTTTTAACTAAAAATAATTAAATATCTCAACCTTTATATATCAAATTACATTGTAAAGAAACTACATTACATAGTTTTGAAGAAAACCTAAATTAATTTTGTAGTGCATAGCCCATGGAAACATCAATTATATGATGGAAATTGTTGGGAAAAAGAAGGTTTTTCAACCTTTAATTTTTCTATAGAATTGATTTTCTAATATTAAATGTTGCTAATTTTCTCACATTGTCTTGTGAGTTACAACTAGCAATTTCTATTCTAAGGAGTCAAGTTGGAAAGTTGATTTTATAGGTGGAGTTGTGCATAAAGGATTTTTCTATATCCCTGTTGAGTCTACATGGAATGTGAGTTTTCGAGGTGCAGTTATTTTGGAAAGTGCAGATTTTGCAGTGTGGCATGTGGTGACAATTGGAAACTTACCTTTGTGCATGTGCATTGTTTTTGGCACTTTCCATGTTGCATCTTCAACCTTTGGTAGTTTTTTTAGAAATATCTAATTTATGCATTGTAAGCTCTTATATATTGAGCACTTGTATTTTGGAGTTGTAAGTTGTTTTATTGAAGTACCGTTATGCTACCAGAATTACTCCATAATTGTGAAGAAGTACAAAGACTCCTACAAGATCATAGCTCTGGCATTATATTGTAAGTTTCTTAATTGTTGGTGAATAACTTAATTGAGCTATATTTTGGAGTGGGGTTTTTCTCTTTAAAGGGTTTTCCCCACGTAAAATTCTATGTTATGAGTTCATTGTTTATCTATTTATGATATGTATGTGCATCTAAATTTGTAACAATTAAAGGTGTTTAAGAAATTTTGCAACTCTCTCCTACTTAGATTAGTGTAGGAAGCTTCTTCTATGTACTCGACTTCCTTTTAGTTGGTATCAGAGCTTGGTCAACTTTGATTCTATTGTTGGGTTTGAAGGGTTTTTTGAGTTGATCTTTGTTTTAGTGGGAGTTTTTCAAAAGAATATTTTTTGACCTTGTTGCAGGCAAGAGATGGAAAGAACATTTGATAGAATCAAGATGGAGAATTTTAATGGTGAAAACTTCAAGTGTTCGAATTTTGGAAAATTTGGTCATTTCATAAAAGAGTGCAAGGAAGAGAAGAAGAAGAAAGACAAAAAGAGTTTCTCAGATTCCAACTCTGATAAATCCTCTCAAGATGACGTAGATGAATTTGTTGTAGCTTTGGAAATGCATGCATCAAAAGATGTGTGGTTGATAGCTCAGGTGCTTCTTTCCACATGACCTTTCACAGAGGTTGGTTTTTGAAGTATGAAGAATATGATGGTGGGAAGGTGTATTTGGGTGATGAGTCTCACCTGAAGATTGTTGGTCATGGAAGAGTGAAGGGGATTGACATGGTGTATTGCATATCCCGAGTTTGGCATGAAAAATTCTTTCTATGAGTAAACAAAATGATGTGAGAGTGCAATTTTTTTCTCTAGTAGTGGAGGATGCAAGATGACGAGAGGAGATATGGTGTTGGCTAAGGGTGTTTGGATCAACACCTTGTTCAAGATGGATGCATGCATGGTTCAGTCGAATAGTTCTTTTGACAAACCAAAGGAGAAATCTTTGAATTTTTCATCCTCACTGTCAAATCGAGCAGAGAAATCTATAGTAGCTACATCTAATGGTTTTTCATTTTGGGTACCTAAGGGTTCTCATTCCTTAGAAATAAAGCTTCCTACAGAGAATACAATGCTTTGACATCAACAACTTGGTCACATCGGTACATCAAGAAGGGTCCTAGAACCCTAAAATCTAAGAGCCTTGTTGAAGGCCTTGATGATTGCAATCTTAAGTTTGACTTTTGCAAAAAAAATGTTTATGGAAAACAACATTGTGTTACTTTTCACTCTAGTTCTCACAAGTCTTTTGGGATTTTGAAATATGCTCATGCAGATGTGTTTGGTCTTGTGAATGTTCCTTCATTGTCACAATCTATATATTTTATTTCTTTCATAGATGGTTATAGTAGATTTTTTTTTTATTTTCTCAAAAGAAAAATTGAAATCTTTAGTCAATTTAAGGAGTTTCAAGCCTTGGTAGAAAATATAACGAGTAGAAATATCAAGTGTTTGAGGACTAACATTGGTGGTAAGTTTTGTTCAGCAAAATTCAACAAGTTCTGTAAAGAGCACGAGATTGAGAGACACAGGACAACTCCATACACCCCACAGCAAAATGGAGTCACTAAGAGGATGAAAAAGATGTTGATGGAGAGGGCTAGGAGTATTCTAAGTGGTGTTGGCCTTGAGTAAAAATGATGGGCTAAAGAAGTATCCACTACATGTTATTTAATCAATAGATCTCCTACATCAGATCTCATTGATAATACACCCATGGAGGCATGGTCTGTTAAAAATCCTTCGATGAGACATCTTAGAGTATTTAGTTGTGAAGCTTATGCTCATGTTCCAATTGAGAAGAGGTCTAAGTTGGAGAACAAGGTAGCTAAGTGTATCTTCATCAAATATGGTGTCAGTGTGAAGGGGTACAAGCTTTGGGATCTAGTTGCCCAAAAGGTTCCCTATAATAGTAGAAGTGTGATTTTTCGAGAGATGAAACCTTCAACAGTTGAGCTAAAACTAGAGAAATAGGAGAAACAAAAGGATTTAGTTCAAGTGCCACTTACTCTGATGAAAGAACTATGTACTCCTATTGAACTTGATGATGAGGAGAGTTTCAGAAATGTAGAGTCTAACCTAACATATTGTAAACTTGGTAGAATATACTCAATTCAAAGATTTAAATAGCTTAACAATCCACTTTACATTTCTTAAGACCACATTAAATTGTCAACACAAGGCTTGTAAGCTTATGATGGTGAGCATTATCTATGCCTTCATGGAATTAAAACTACTTAAACTACCCTACTTAAGTTATTCTACTTGTTGAAAATTTACAGACCTGCAAAACAATAAAAGCATAAACTAGAACTAGTTGCTACAGGTACCTACAATAAAGACTGTAACTGAACTGTTGCTAATAAAATGATATTATATTAACTGAAAATTTAATAAAAAATAACGACTCAATTGAACTGTCCTCCAGAGTACTACTACTAATCATTACATGCATATTCACAAGCATTCATTCATAATAAGCAAGAGATGAAATTCTAATTAACTTGCATATGATTCATGAAAAATGATAAACTAATAATAGCTATTAACAAAAATAAATAACTAAAAGATGAAGTGAAGAACAATACCTTGAGTGGCTTGCTCAAGTAACTATTCCCACTTTAATTGAACTCAATCTAACTAATAGATTCTA
This sequence comes from Sequoia sempervirens, assembly GCA_007258455.2. NCBI lineage: Eukaryota > Viridiplantae > Streptophyta > Pinopsida > Cupressales > Cupressaceae > Sequoia > Sequoia sempervirens. Next base: position 87,643 of record VDFB02172986.1, on the reverse strand, counting down.
CGCATCCCATAAGATTAACTCCATTTATTGCATATTGTAAAATATTATAGAAGATCTTTCCACAGATTGGACTCAATCACTTGGAATATTTTTCATGTCTTGAAACTGAAAGTAATTGGTAACATAAAACTGATAAAAACCAACTAACTATCCTACGGATTCAACTAACAACTATATACAAGCTAAGGAAATCTTTATTGAAAGAAACAACTAATCGAAATCATTAACTCCACTCCCATACAATAGAGGATAGAGTTAAGACTTGAATTATTCAACCTATAACTAAAAAGGAAAGAGAATTCTATCAAAACTAGAACTTTGTCAAAACAAATTTGTATGAAAACATACAACCACTTGTCGAAATTCCATAGATGAAGGAGACCTCATCTTTAGCATTTATTAAATTGGTTATAATAACACATGTCCAATCTTCATTAAGAACCTTTGATCAATGCCCACCACATTTAGCTTATCCTGGAGCTTCCCCTACTTCACTGTCCAATCATCCCTTTTGCTATGGGTTCACCTCGCAACTGTTGTGCTATGGTTCCTTTTTAGTTACAAACAACTTAATTATGCAAAACATGTACACGAGGATAACTATCACAATTAACGCATAATATTCCATCAAAATTCCATGCATTAATTCATATATAAGCCATATAATATTAATATATTATAACCATAATTCAATCATCATAATTAAGGTTTAAGTCTACATAATGGATATGAAAAGATAGTATAGTGTAGGAACATTGTCTAGAGAATATGTTTAAAAGTATCTTAAAATAGGTATAAAAAAATAGGAAATAAACCATTATCTAGACCTATTATTCCCTCCAACTATCTTTTTTCTTTTCCCCAAGAAAAACACTAGGGATCTTAATTGTACTATTAAGAAATTTTTCTTAGGTCCATAACTGTGCTAACACCTTGAATCTACCTCAGATAAAATCCTTGATGTTCTAAAAGCTACCTCATCTAGATAGTTCCTTCTCTCTCACATTCATCACTTTTATCCCCTATCAAATGTGGGATCAAATAAAGGAGAATAGGTGGATGAAAATTGAGCGACATCCAATGAATTCCCTTGTTGATACCGAATTCCATGTAATTACGTGCCCTTTGAAGCATAGAAATGAAATTATGCATGGAATGTGGCTCTTTCTTTTGTAGTTCAGGTGTCAAGTTTTGTTCCCTCTATCCTGCACATACTTATAACATTGTTTTACTCCCACAACTAATATTTTCATTCTGTCATAGTCTTCCTCCTTGAGCTTCTTGATTTTCTTACCTACTCCCTTATGTGTAAGAAGTCTCATCCATTCATCAATTATTGTATTTGGATCCTTAGCTTCTCTTCTGACTGGGAGCACAATATATTTTTATTTCTCTTCATACTCTTCCATAATATCACCTCTAAGTTGTTCATTCCTATAGTAAGAGGCAAGTGCCCTGATATGAAGACCCACCACAAAGATTAAAGGGTTCTATTCTATTTCATTAGGGATCACATAGTTGTGAAAATAAAACTCACACAACTAATCCTGGTCTTCGAGTGTGGAAGCAACAAAAACTTCAAGAAACTTAGAATTTTGACTCATGCTAATTGAATTATTTCTAACTAATCTACTGAATCAAAACATAAAAATGGTCTTTCTTGTAAAAATAATGCATAAGTTCTCAATGGGCGCCTACACTTGACTATTTGTGCAACCTTATCTGCTATCTCCTCCAACCAAACTACTATTTTATTTAGTTCCATATCGTTCTTTTCTTATTCCTATTCATATTTTTCCTTTTCCTTTCTCCACTTCTCTTTCTCCTTTACAAAATTATTAGTTACTTTCTGTGGACAAATATTTTGGTAACACACGACTCTCTAACATTTCTAGGGTTTTTCACCTAAAAGGAGAGAGGTATACCAAAATTCCAATGTCCCCACTCAAGACTAATGCAAATATGATTGAAATGTGTCTAAATGGAATGTCCTAAATGATGAAAACTAATAAAAGATATTGAATAATGAGTGAAACTAGGGAAATGCAAGATGTTTGAAAACACATCGTGATATGCAAAAACCCCTAGAAAGATGAATAGGAATGCAAGAAACACATAACAGGAAAGTAAAACAAAAAGTATGCACCTGGAAATGTGTTGAAGATTGGAATGAGGACTGAGAATGTTGCTGATCCTGAAAATTTGGCTGACTGAGACTCATTCGCCATTCTAGGCGAATTAGTCCCAGATCTGGAAAACTGCACCGAAGTCTATTTTAGCCAAATGGGTATTTGAATCCACATAAATTTTTGACAGACATATACAGTGGGAATAATTCACCATTGATGATGACTTAGCCCACTTTGGCTTTTCTGAAAATCTGAAAGTGATAACATAAGCCCTTAATCTGCACTTTCTGCTCCTCTAGGTATCCAAATCTGAAACTGCCAAATTCGGTCTTGTAAGTGACTTTTTGTGGACATTTTGACCTAGCCAACAAGGATATGTCTTCAAAAAGTTTTCAACTTAATCTTTAATGATCTCCAAATATTCAATGTACCTAAATCTACAAACACACAAGGAAAGAGAGAGAAATGTTGAATGTTAGGGCATGGGAGTTTTCCTTGGTCAAACCCCTTTTTATGTAATTAAACCAAAATGGAGAAATAATATAATGAAGCATGAAATAATGGAATTATAAACTTTCCATGATGATAGATATTGAATTTCTATAGCAATGGATGAAGAATCTACCCTTGAATGTTTGAAAAAGCTATCTTGGTGACTTGAAATGTTAAAACCCTAGCTTGCTTGACTTGAGAACATGAATAAATAATGGATGAATAATGAATTTATTATGAATTAGGGTTTAGAATCTTGTATTTATAGGAAATCCACCTAATTTTCCCATTAATTTGATCCCCAAGGCCGACATGGAGGAAAATTAAACTTAAAACCCTTTTTTTCCCACTCAAACCTTGAAAATAACCCAAATGGGACTAATTCACCATTTTGGGCAACTTCATCCCACCTAGCAGGGACTCATTCACCCAGATGGGTGACTTAGTCCCACAGGAGTTCTTTTGCTAGATGGATTGTCGAGGGTGAAGAAATTAGGTTTATATGATGATTTTATTGGGTCTTTGATCAAATTGAGCCTCAGGATGCACAATATGGGGTCATATGGGCCTATTAATGATGATATAAAGGTTAATTAGGGATTGGGACATAGAATTCAATGTGAAGGTGTGATTAAATACAATCTACAAGATTAGAATAAGAGCCACATAGCCTAGAAAGGCACAACATCCAATATGAATGTGTAAAACACATTACAACACTAGATTAGAATTAGGTTTAATTTACAAGCCTTCTAGATTAATGTGAGAATGCAATTAAATACATTTTACAACATTGAATTAGGGAAAAGTTAAGTTAATTTTAGTTTGAAATGGGCCCAAGACATTAGATCAAGGTAATATTAAGCCAAAATCACAAGGAGGGCCTAAATAGGAGGAAAAAGTAGAAGGGTTACTTTTTCCATGTCCACATTTAGCCTCCGCTTTAGTGAGAGGATGAACCTACTTCAAACTCACACTAAATTAGACATTCAAGAAAAGTCCATCGTACCAATGCGGATGGTCTAGGATGACAAAGATGAAGGAGGCAATCAAGCCCCCAAGAACCAAGATCCTAAGTCAAGTCGACATAAGCACAAAAGGACACACACAAGGTGAATGATTTACAACAAAACAAGATACACAATCATGCAATGGAAAGAACTATAAGGAAGAGAAGTACAAATGAGAAAAAAAAAAGGTGTATCAAGCTTCAATCATTTGTCCATTACGATGTGGATCAGATCTAGGAGTTATTTGTCCAAAAAAACATACTCACTCTAAGGTGATAGAACTCTTTGCTGTACACTAGGTGAGAAGTCTTAAAAGGTGAGAAACATACACTCATGGCTGGTATGCAATCACACACACACGCAGGTGGCTATTTGGAAATTCATGCCTTAGAATGGGCTTCCTGCTCAACCATACCAAAGTTATACCTCTTAATAACTTTAATAAAGCACCACAAAAAGAAAATAATCTTCGAGCTCCATGAGGCAAGCAAAACTTCATATGTTTAAAATTCATAGACATTGTAAATGCAAGATAGTGTCAAGAATGTTCAAAGGGATTTTGCTTAGTTCGTGCAAGGTCTCATCTTAAGGAACATCATGCTTAATTTCTCCAAGAGAGGAAAAGTGCAAAAGGTCTCATCTTGTTTCCAAAGAGGACAAGTATAAGGTCTCATCCTGGGGAACATTGTAACTAATGTCTCCAAGAGAGGAAATCACAAGAAAAAGAAAATCACATAATAAAATATGAATGTTGATGTATGCCCCCACTTTAAAGCAGTTGCTAACACCATTACTATGAGAAATTTCTTTAAAGTAGAAGAAGATATGAGAGCTTAATTAGAAAGCCCTATGCCAAGTCATATGTTTCAAATAAGCTACGTCATGAAAAAGGTAGTATGTCACGTGCGAGCCAACTTAAGGCATGTCATCCACATCCCAAGCTTGCTCTTATATGTTCATGAAAGGTTAACAACCAACTAAAAGAGGCAATGATAAGTGACATACAAGGACAAGGCTACTTAATCTTGTGCCGCACTTAGTGCAGGACAAGGATTAGCCAAAAAAAATTGATGGGAAACATGCTAGAGTGAAAATCAGTATCAATTAGAGGAATGAGGTCCCCCCACATAAGGAAGAGCACAAAACTCCTTAAGATGTTGGATTTTACTACTCAAAGCCTTACAGTCATTAGTAGCATGACCATGAACTCTATGATATGCACAGAATGAAGTCTTGTAATAAAATTTCTTTTGAGTTCTAGGAGGGAGAGATATCAAGTGATCTTGGAGGAGTTTCAACAAGATACCCTCTTGGTTAATGGTAGAAGGTGTTTCTATAGTTTGTGCCAAAGATACATCTTGCTTAGTATTAGTTGTCATACCTACACAAGACTCTTTAGATTGTGAGATTTTATTCGATCCTTTATAGGAGGGTATAAAATCTAATGAATTAAAATCATTAGTGTTTTGCGAGATGACACTAACATTAAGCAAAGATGTATTTTTTTGTTTCAGCTCAAGCAAAGAATGACAACCAATACTAGTAGTGTCAATTAGGTTAGGATGTACTACTATTAAGGTTGGCTTAGAGGAATCTTTTGTGATGGTGTTGATGTTGAGTGAAGGCTTGGTTATTTATATCAAAGGAAAATAACCAAGACCATGAGTTGTTTCTTGTGTGTTAGGCTCTATAGGGTTGTGGATACCTTGTTCATTAGCACCATATCCTTTTCCACTATATCCAAGTTGTTTCATAAGCTCATAACCTTTTCCATAAAGTTTTTTCATTGCTTTTGGATCGGGTGGTTGTTTGTTGTTGAGTTCATCAAAGTTTGTTGTGTAATTTGTTGTCTTTTGTTCTGAAGTGGTTGACATGGATGCTTTTGAAGGGTTTTTCAAGATTTGTGTTGACATGATTGATTTTTCGTTTCCCTTTGTAGAGTTTGTTGTGATAATGTATTCTCCCATGAATGTTGGTGTGAAATCTAAGGAACCCCAATCATCGTCTAATAGCTTCATGACTTCCTCAACTTGTTTTTCTTTGTTTTTATGTTGCATGGGTTGAACTTGCATAGTTGGAGTTAGAGTATTGAAGGGGTTCTCTTTGTTTTTCTCAAGTTGCAAGACACTATAAGGCTCTTGATCAACATCAAGTGTGTACAATGTTTTGTTGTAGATGTATTTCATTTTACAATGAAGAGTAGAAGGCACCCCATTCATTGCATGAATCAATGATCTGCCTAAGAGAAGATTATATGAGAGATCATAAGGCATAACATGAATATGAGTTTCTAATGTGACCTTCCCAACTGTAATAGGAAAAGTGATCACACCCAATGGTTATTTTCCTATATTGTCAAATCCTGTGATAAAGATTTGGGCTGAATTTTTGACAAGTATCCACATGAAGCCTATCCAAAAGGTTTATGCTACACACATTAAGGGATGATCCATTTTCAACAAGAGTGTGCTTTATCCCTATCCTATTTTATTGAGCGATGATCATGAAAGCATCATTTTTTTTTTGCACTTCCAAAGGAGGGAGCTCACTTTGGTGGAAAACAATGTCAACTTTCAATCCTTGAATTAGGGCTTCTATGTCATTTAGTTTCACATTAGAAGGGATAGGAACTTGTTGTACCTTGGTCATTTGAAGCATAGTGTGATAAGTAGGTGAATTCTGAATTAAATCCCATAGGGATATCATTGCAAGAGTATTCTTAAGTTGTTCAACAAGATCATACTCCTTCGAAGGTAAACGAGGAGGACCAGGTAAGATGGTATTAGGAAAAGGTAAGGTTGTTGGGCTTGGTTGACTAGGTTTCATATTTTTTCTAGTGTTATATGTATGAGAAAAAGTGGTATGCTGAGGATCATCATGGAAAAAATAGGCCCTCAAGTGGCAAAAATTTAGAAAAACAAGTTAGGCAACTTGACATAAAAATTTGAATAAGTTATCTATATTATTTCAAAAATATGTAAGAATAGAATCTGTAGAAAATTGAATGTAGTTTCTAAACTACTAGGTTTATTTTTTTAAAAAAAATCTATTTGGTGAAAATTTGAAATTTCAATGCAAGAGTACTTAAATTTCAGTGGAAAACAAGAAGTAGGTGTCTGCTTGACCACCTAACCATAATAAAATGATAATAATTTTTATAATATTTTATATATAAGTAGATGACTCATGTCTAGATGTGATGCATATTTTTTTGTAATTTTTTTCCAAGTAAATAATTAATTATGAATTTTGACACAAATTTTTAAAAATATAAACTCTGATGTCCACTCACCTTAACTTGGTCAAAACTTCATGAAATTTAATTTTCTTTTTTAACCTATAGTATGTGAAGCATAGAATGTGATGCACACATTTCGATTAAAAAATGTGATACCATTTGAAAGTTATAGATGTTTTTCAATCACCTATCGATCAACACTTTAGTCGTAATTCTAATAGAAAATAAATAATAATTATTTATTAAATTCAAATTGTAGCATAATTTATATTGGTGGAAAGCTATAGAATCTCCTCTAAAACCCTTTTCATTTCATCAATTTTGGGTAAAATTTGTCACCACATACCCTACAAATACCCATAATATTGCCAGCTTTTGGCCTTTCATGATCTTGCACATACCAAAAAATATTATGACTCGGTTGTTGCGATCCATTATTCCTAGGTGGGTAAAGGATACGTTCGGGCTTGTTGTGAGTTTGTTGTTTGTGTGATAGTGGGTAAAGTATTAGAAGATTCTTAGGATTTCCTACGAGGTATGTAGGAGGTCCATTAGTCAAGGGTTAGCTAATGAACACTTGCGCATTCATAACTTTGACAGCCTTGGTTTGATGTATCTCTAATAAAGGACAATCTAGAATCACCTTTTTATCATTATCTAAGGAAGACACATTACTATTGTTTCCATTTTATAACACCATGATATTATCCCTAGGAGAGTTTTTAGGAGAACTGCAAATCAAATGTTCTTGACATTCATCTATTGGTTCTTCTAAAGCGACTTCATCGCAAGTAGGGGAATGGTCAATGGTTGAATGATTTTGCTCAATAAGGGTTTCCTTAGGTGAAGAGGGACAACTAAGATTCTCATGAATATAATTGGTTGTATTTTCTAACATCAAAGAATCTTCTTTAAAATTATGGGAGATACTAGGAGAAGAGAAAGTATGATTATAATGTGTAACATAGATTTTAGAACCCAAAATGATTGCTCTTCTTAAGTTTTTCACCTAGAAAGAGAGAGATTTAGATCCTAAAATGCTAGGTACATTCAATTAAGGAAAAATGTGATGTGATATGATGTAAAATAACTAAAATAAGTGCAATTGACTGATTGAAATGATCTAAAATGCATGCAAAACTAAGATTTATGCCTTGTTTGAAAACACAGCGTGATATGCAGAAACAATGAAATATGAAGAGATAGAAAGAAATATGCAGAACGAAAAGAAATGGATGAAAAAAAATGCACCTAGAGGTAGAATGATGTCATTGGAAGGTTCTAAAATGTATTTGAAATTTCTGTAAATGACCACTGGGACTCATTCGCCAAGCAAGGCGAATTAGTCCTGCTTCTGCTAAAAACTTCTAGAAAGCTATTTCTGACTGCCAAGAGTTGAAATCTCAGAAAATCAATTTTCAAGAGGTGGGACTTATTTGCCAAGGGTGGTGAATCATTCCACCTAAAAAAATCTAGAAAATTAGGGGAAGATTCTGTGGAGTTAGATCTGCAATTCTGCCTCCTACAGGTCTTCTCTTCTGAAACTGCCAGAATTGGGTCTGAAAGTGACTTTTCCTTGATGATTTTCCTTGGTCAAACCTTGTTTAGGTAATTAAACCAAAATGATGAAATAAGTGAATAAGATATGAAAAAATGGATTAGATTACCTTTCAATGATGTTTTATCTTGGATGTCTATAGAAACACATGTAAAATCTATCCTTGAATGCTTTAGAATGCTAACTTGAAGAATTCTATTGAAGAAAACATCAACTTGCTTGATTTGTAATAGAAGATGAATGATGAATTGATGATGAGAGGTATAATAATGAGATAATATTGATGGAAGATGGAAGATTTAAAAATGAGGTTAAAGATGCTTATTTATAGTCAATTGTGCCCAAGTACCCATTCATACTACATCACAGGCCGACATGTAGTGAAAATAATCTTTAAATTTCACTTTTTCCCACTCAAGGGTCAAAATGGGGCCAGATAGGACTCATTCGCCAAGCATGGAGAATGGGTCCCACCTAGATGGGACTCATTCACCAAGCATGGCAAATGGGTCCCACAGGGGCCATTCTGACACCTAGGAAGCTTAGGAGAGATGAAATAAGGTTTAGATTGCTATCTTGTCAGGTGTTTGATCAATTAAAGCCTCAGGATGCACAATATGGGTGAAATAGGACTTGTTCTAGTGATGATGTAAATGTTGAATAGGGCTTGGGACACATAAATCGATGTGAAAGTGTAATTTAATACACCTTACAACACTAAAATAAGGTCCACATAGCCTAGAAATGCACAAGAGATAATATGAATGTGTAAGAAACATTGCAACACTAGTTTTTCATTAAGTTCACAGTAAGAATCTTCTAGATTGATGAAATAATGTTATTATATAATGTTGAATTTAGGAAGTAATGGGTTAATTAAGTCTAGAAAAGTGTGAAAGCTTCTTACAAGACTTCACAACACTTTTACAAGACATTAATAAACACATGTTGTTTGATTTGCAAGGGTCCAAGACCTAGTGTGGACACATAAAATGTCTCATAACACTAGATTAGGGCCTCATTAATTCCATTTAATCTCATGTCAAGCAAAGGGTCCTTTTTTTGATGGTACATTTAGCCCCCACTTTAGTGAGAGAAACTTGCTTCCTCACACTAAAGTAGATATTCAAGAGAGATCCACATGTATGTCAAGCCCCCAAGATACAAAATTATACAAAGGAAAGATGAAAATAGAGATGAGATGGAAAAGATGTACTCACTCTGGGGCCACGAAACTTCGAGTTGTCCGCGTGGTGAGAAGGTCCAAAACTTAAAAAGAAAAAGGAAAAGAGTAACATACACTAGTTGGCATGTAATCATAAACAAACAGAAAAGTGGCTATGGGGAAAAGTCATGTTGCTAGTTGGGCTTCCTACTCAACCATGCCAAAGTTATACCTATTCGATAACTTTAACAAGGCACCACAAAGAAATGAACAAAAAGACAAAAGTACCACAACCATGCAAGTTGTTTTATGAAAGGTGGAAAAAATGTAAAATGTAAAATAATGTAAAAGAAATGTAAAATTTTCATAATGTAAAAGATGTTCAAAGGGATTTTTCTTAAATTCATGCTATGTCTCTTCTCAGGGAACATTATTCCCAATGTATCTAAGAGAGGAAAAAGTGAAAAAGGTCACATCTTGTTTCCAAGAGAGGAAAGTTGTAGGGTCTCATCCTAAACAACATTATACCTAATGTTTCCAAGACAGCATGTCGAAAGAAAGAGAAAATCACACAAGAAATGTGAGTGGTGATGTATGCCCCCACTTTAAAGCAGTTGTGAGCACCCGTACTGTGATCAATTGCTTTAAAGTAGAAAAAGAGAAGAAAGAAGACACAAGAGCTTATCTGGAAAGCCCTATGCAAAGTCATATGTTTCCGAAAAGCTACGTCATGAGAGAGAAGTATGTCAAATGCAAACCAACCTTAAGACATGTCGTTCACATTTCAAGCTTGCTTTTAAATGTTCATGAAAGGTTAATGACTAGCCAAAAAAGGCAATGACAAGTGACATATGAGGACAAGGCTACAAAACCACTTGCCCCCACTAAGTGTAGGACAAAGGTGGGCTGAAAGGATTGATGAAATGTATGCTAGAGTGAAAAGTAATAGCAATTTAAAGGAATTAGATGCCCCCATAGGAAAGCATACCAAACTCTTGAAAATGGTGAATTTTACAACTCAAGGCCATACATTCATTAGTGGAATGACCATGGATTCTATGGTATGCACAAAATAAAGTGTTGGAATAGCATTTCATTCTAGTTCGAGGAGGGAGTGTGATCAAATTATCGTGAAGAAGTTTTGACAAGATATTCTCTTGATTAGGAGGAGAAAATGGCTGTGTAATTGGGATCAAAGATGTATCTTGCATAGGTGTCATACCTACACAAGACTCTATAGATTGCGAGATTTCATCTTCTTCATTATAGAAGGAAACAAAATCTAATGAATTTAAATCATGAGAGTGTTGCGAGATGACAGTGTGAATGTTGTAATGTTCAAGACTAGGAGCTTGAAAGGATGATGTGGTATTATTGAGGTTGAATGAAGGTGGGTAGATATTGTGAGAATGTCCTATGGGATATGTATGAGTTTCATTGATTAAGGGGGATCAAATGGACACTTGCCTATCCTTAGTAGGCTTATTGTTGCATATTTCTATATAAGGAAAATCAAGAACCACATGTATTTCATAATCCAATGCCATAATATTCTCCCTAGGAGAAGAGTTTTGAGGAGAACTACAAGTCATGTGTGCTTGGAAAAGAGGAATTGAGTCTTCTAAAATAACGTCATCACTAATAGGGGAATGATTAATGATAGGAGTATGAGGAGGAGAGGATGGGAATTGAATTTCCATTTTCATTAAGGCTTCATTTTCTTGTTCCATATTATCTACCCTACAAGGAGAGCATGTAATATGTTCATCTAAGGTTAAAGTAGCTTCATCACAAGTGGAGGAGGTATCAAGAGAAGTATGACTATGGTTGTCAAATAAATATTCCCATAGGATATAGGGACATGAGGAAAGGGAAGATCAAGAGTGTCAGGATTTAGGATAGAAATATCTTCTAATTCCAATCTTTCCTCTTTATATGGAGGAGGGATATTAGGAGATGGACAAGATTGATTATCAGGACTATGAAGATTTGGTAAGGTGATATTGAGAAATGTGTCTATGATGTTATGCTCGTGTTGTGTAAGATTATCCAAAGGGGAATAAGGAAATAGGCAATAAGAACTTTAAGGCTTGTGACTTCTTGTATCACAATACCTTCATCATAAAGAGGAGAGGTATTGGAAGAAGAACAAGTATGTGTGTTATGATTGTCAACATCACCATTCTCACTAATGGGTAATGTAAGATTAAGAATTACATTAATGGATTGTTTCTTAAAGTTCCTATTATGGTACTCAAAAGGAAACTCATAAAAGGGAGTATTATGTGTGTGAAATCCATGTTTAATTAAATCAATATCACATCTTGTGAAAGAAAGAATTATTGAAATGAAAGAAAAAACTATGCAATGCAATTTTTCAGTTTAGCAAATGAAATGTGGTGAGTGCAAGAAAGTGAAATGAAATCAATGCATGAAATGAGCTAACTAAAGCTAAATGTAAAAAAATGCATGCTACAAAAATGTTACCAACTGATATATGCAAGTTAAGGCACCAATCAGAAACCTAAAATCCAATTTCCGAGTTCTGGAAAATGTTGTTTCGGGTGCCAGACGGGACTGATTCGCCCAAGGTGGCTAATGAGTCCCCTGTATGAACCTTTTTCAATATTTTCATAAATTTGTGACTAATTTTTATGTTTGTTGAGATCCAATACATAGACTTAGATGAAAAATGCAAAATTTTAGTGAATCTAAATGAATTTAGATGCAACAGATGCAAACCTAAATGCATTTTTTTTATGAATGCAATATTTAACATCTAGCATGCAAATGAATCATGCAAATCATAATGTAAGCTAGATCTACAATGAAAGAAACCAAATCAGAAAATAGAAGTATTCAAAGATTCAGGTTCACCAAAATGTAACATATATTTTGGGACCCGAAATGCTTGCTCTCTTCCAAAGTTTTTCACCTAGAAAGAGAGATTTAGATCCTAAAATGCTAGATATACATTCAATTAAGGAAAAATGTGATGTGATATGATATGAAAATAACTAAAATAAGTGCAATTGACTGATTGAAATGATCTAAATGCATTGAAAACTAAGATTTATGCCTTTTTTGAAAACATAGTGTGATATGTAGAAACTATGAAATATGAAGAGATAGAAGGAAATATGCAGAACAAAAAGAAATGGATGAAAAAAAAGTGCACCTGGAGGTATAATGAAGTCATTGGAAGGTTCTAAAATTTCTTTGAAATTTATGTAAATGACCACTGGGACTCATTCGCCAAGCATGGTGAATCAGTCCTACTTTTGCTAAAAAATTCTAGAAACCTGTTTCTGGCTACCGAGAGTTGAAATCTCAAAAAATAAATTTGCAAGGCTATAGGTGGGACTCATTCACTAAGGGTTGTGAATCATTCCACCTATAGAAATCTAGAAAATCAAGGGAAGATTCTGTGGAGTTAGATCTACAATTTTTCCTCCTATAGGTCTTTGCTTCTGAAACTGCTAGAATTGGGTCTGAAAGTGACTTTTCCTTGATGATTTGACTTGAATGAAGGGAATAAGACTTGGATGACTTTTAAATTAAATCTTCAATAATTCTCAAGCTTCCAAAGGACCTAAATTTGCATACAAACAACACAAGAAGAGATATTATTGATTGTTAAGGCATGGGGGTTTTCCCTGGTCAAACCTAAACTAAAATGATGAAATAAGTGAATAAGATATGCAACAATGGAGTATATTACCTTGGAATGATGGTTTACCTACAACAACACATGTAAAATCTATCCTTGAATGCTTTAGAATGCTAACTTGAAGACTTCTATTGAAGAAAACCTCAACTTGCTTGACTTGTAATAGAAGATGAATGATGAATTGATGACGATAGGTATAATAATGAGATAAGATTGATGGAAGATGGAAGATGTAAAAATGAGGTTAAAGATGCTTATTTATAGTCAATTGTGCCCTAGTACCTGTTCATACTACATCACAGGCTGACATGTAGTGAAAAAAATCTTTAAATTTCACTTTTTCCCGCTCAAGGGTCAAAATGGGGCCAGATAGGACTCATTCACCAAGCATGGAAAATGGGTTCCATAGGGGCCATTCCGACACCTAGGAAACTTAGGAGATAGGAAATAAGGTTTAGATTGCTATCTTGTCAGGGGTTTGATCAATTAAAGCCTCAGGATGCACAATATGGGTAAAATATGACTTGTTAGTGATGATGTAAATGTTGAATAGGGCTTGGGACACATAAATCAATGTGAAAGTGTAATTTAATACACCTTAAAACACTAAAATAAGGTCCATATAGCCTAGAAATGTACAATAAACAATGTGAATGTGTAAGACACATTGCAACACTAGTTTGTCATTAAGTTCACATTAAGAATCTTCTAGATTGATGAAGTAATGTTATTATAATGTTGAATTTAGGAAGCAATGGGTTAATTAAGCCTAGAAAAGTGTGAAATCTTCTTACAAGACTTCACAAAACTTTTACAAGATGTTAATAAACACATGTTGTTTGATTTGCAAGGGTCCAAGATCTAGTGTGGACACATAAAATGCCTCATAACACTAGATTAGGTCCTCATTAAGTCCATTTAATCTCATGTCAAGCAAAGGGTCCTTTTCTTTATGGTACATAATGATCATTTACAACTTCATTCTTTTGTCCCCTAATGTCTTCCAAAAGAGGTTTGTTATAAACCTTAAAGATTTGATCATCTAACACCAACATACCCTCATCACGTATAATCTCATCTTCCTTGAAATCACTCTCACAAGCCAAAGGAGAATGGAAATTAGGTAAGGTGATGTTTAGGAATGTGTATATGATATCATTCTCTTGTGCTAAAATATCTTACCAAAGGGGATGAGGAGAAGGACAAACAAGATCCTCATGATTCTCAATGATTGTATCTTCTTTCACCAAGATACCTTCATCATTAAAAGAAGAGGTATCGTAAGAAGAAAAAATATGATTATCATGGTTATCTATGTTTGTATGCTCTTCTATCACATCATCCACACAAATGGGAGAGATAGGAGGGGTTGTAAGTTTATGGCAAGTATTACCATTTTCACTCTCTTGCACTAAGAGACTTTCATAACTAGGGAATTCATTGAATGAATGACTATCATGTTTGTTTACTAACTTATTCTTTGCAAACTTGGAGAATATTGAAACTAGGATTTAGAAAAAGTAATTTATGCAAACTTGAAATGCAATGTAAGGATGTAAAATGAAATGCAACTTTTAGTTTTCAAGCAAGATAATTTTTTGGTTACATAATGCAATGATCTGAAAATGAAATGTTGTGAATGCAAAATTGAAATTACACAATGCATGAAATGAGCCAAATTAAGCTAGATTTAGTGAAATGCATGTTACAGAAACTCAACCAACTTATATAAATAGGTTAATG
This sequence comes from Sequoia sempervirens, assembly GCA_007258455.2. NCBI lineage: Eukaryota > Viridiplantae > Streptophyta > Pinopsida > Cupressales > Cupressaceae > Sequoia > Sequoia sempervirens. The sequence continues at coordinate 72,638 of VDFB02172986.1, read as the reverse complement.
GCAGCAAACAAAGTGCAAAAGCAGGGTTTTCAGTTCTTTAAATGATAGGTTTAGGGTGCAAAGGGACTAATTCGCCCAAGGTGGCGAATGAGGGCCAGTAGGGATTTTTTTTTCAGATTTTTTTTTTCATATTTTTATGTTTTATGTGCTGTATGATGCAGAACTAAGATGAAAATGCAAAATTTTAGAAGTTTGTAATGATTTAAGATGCAAAAATGCAACATATATGCACTTTCACTAATGCAAAATTTTAGAAACCCTAGAATGCAACTTTAACAAATGAAAAATGAAATGCAAGCTAGTTGTAGGAGAATGATGTAATCCAAATCAGAAAAGAAACTATTCTAAAGGTGGGTTCACCAAAATGTGGACAAATATTTTGACACCACATGGCTCTCTAACACTTCTAGGGTTTTTCACCTAAAAGGAGAGAGGTATACTAAAATTGTAATGTCCCCACTCAAGAATAATGCATATATGATTGAAATGTGTCTAAATGGAATGTCATAAATTCTGAAAACTAATAAAAGATATTGAATAATGAGTGAAACCAGGGAAATGCAAGAATTTTGAAAACACATTGTGATATGCAAAAACACCTAGAAAGATGAATAGAAATGCAAGAAACACAGAACAAGAAAGTAAAATAGAAAGTATGGACCTGGAAATGTGTTGAATACTAGAATGAGGAAAGAGAATGTTGTTGATTGTAAAAACTTGGCCTACTGGGACTCATTCGCCATTCTGGGCGAATTAGTCCCAGATCTGGAAAACTGCACTGAAGTCTAATTTAGCCAAATAGGTATTTGAATCCACATAAATTTTTGACAGACATATACAATGGGAATAATTCACCATTGATGGTGACTTAGTCCACTTTATATTTTTTTAAAATCTCAAAGTGGAAATGGAAGCCCTCAGTTTGCACTTTCTGCTCCTCTAGGTATCTGGATTTAAAACTGCCAAAGTCGGGCCTGTAAGTGACTTTTGGTAGATATTTTAACCTATCCAATAAAGAGATGTCTTGAAAAAGTTTTTAAATTAATCTTTAATGATCTCCAAATCTTCAGTGTACCTAAATCTACAAACACACAAGAAAAGAGAGAGAAATGTTGAATGTTAAGGCATGGGTGTTTTCCTTGGTCAAACCCCTTTTTAGGTAATTAAACAAAAATGGAGAAATAATATTATAATGAAGCATGAAATAATTGAATTAGAAACTTTCCATGATGATAGATCTTGAATTTCTACAACAGTGGGTGAAGAATCTGCTCTCGAATGTTTGAAAAAGCTATCTTGGTGACTTAAAATATTAAAACCCTAGCTTGCTTGACTTGAGAACATGAATAAATGATGGATGAATAATGAATTTGTTATGAATTAGGGTTTAGAAACTTGTATTTATAGGAAATTCACCTAATTTTCCCATTAATTTGATCCCCAAGGCTGACATGGAGGAAAATTAAACTTAAAACCCAAATTTTCTTGCTCAAACCTCAAAAATAACCCAAATGGGACTATTTCGCCACTCTGGGTGACTTAGCCCCACTTGGTAGGAACTCATTCGCCTAGTGGGTGACTTAGTACCACAGGGGTTCTTTTGCTAGCTGGATTGTTGGAGGGTGAAGAAATTAGTTTTATATGATGGTTTTATCGATTCTTTGATCAAATTGAGCCTTGGGATGCACAATATGGGGTCATGGGGGCCTATTAATGATGATATAAAGGTTAATTAGGGACTGGGACACATAATTCAATGTGAAAGTGTGTTTAAATACACCCTACAACATTAGAATGAGGTCCACATAGCCTAGAAAGGCACAACATCCAATGTGAATGTGTAAAACACATTACAACACTAGATTAGAATTAGGTTTAATTTACAATCCTTCTAGATTAATGTGAGAATGCAATTAAATATGTTTTACAACATTGAATGAGGGAAAAGTTAAGTTAATTCTAGCTTAAAATGGGCTTGACATTAAATCAAGGCAATATTAAGCCAAAATCACAAGGAGGTCCTAAACAAGAGGAAAAAGTAGAAGGGTTACTTTTTCCGTGTCCACACTTTCCACATTTGGTATCCAAGAGAGCAAGTTGTATGATAATCAGGGTTTTTAAGAGGAGGATGTCTCTCATTTGGAACTGCTAGTTCTTTTTTCTCTATCTTAGTAACAACATTTGTGCCAACACATCTAGTTTAGTGTCATGACCATATATTTGTAGTTTCTCCTCCACCTCCTTTTTTTCCTTTCTTTCTTTATCCTTCAGCTCATAATTTTGTACCAATTCTTCTAGATGTTTAATTATGTCTAGTGCCTCCTAGAGTTCCTTTCTTGCATTCCTTTCTTCAATGTAAACTTCATTTGCATTCTCAAACTACTCATCACTCTCTTCATAATCTCTTCTAGATTAATGCAAGATGAAATTAAATAGGCAATCATTGATGAGGGAAAAGTTAAGTTAATTCTAGCTTAAAATGGGCTTGACATTAAATCAAGGCAATATTAAGCCAAAATCACAAGGAGGTCCTAAACAAGAGGAAAAAGTAGAAGGGTTACTTTTTCCGTGTCCACACTTTCCACATTTGGTATCCAAGAGAGCAAGTTGTATGATAATCAGGGTTTTTAAGAGGAGGATGTCTCTCATTTGGAACTGCTAGTTCTTTTTTCTCTATCTTAGTAACAACATTTGTGCCAACACATCTAGTTTAGTGTCATGACCATATATTTGTAGTTTCTCCTCCACCTCCTTTTTTTCCTTTCTTTCTTTATCCTTCAGCTCATAATTTTGTACCAATTCTTCTAGATGTTTAATTATGTCTAGTGCCTCCTAGAGTTCCTTTCTTGCATTCCTTTCTTCAATGTAAACTTCATTTGCATTCTCAAACTACTCATCACTCTCTTCATAATCTCTAGGAATGGGGAAGGTTTATTGTCAAAATTTCTTGGCATCAAATATGTCTTCTGATTCAAAATTAGAAGTGGTCTCTACATACCTTCTCTTTTTCATTGGTATATTCTCATTACCAAGAGCATTCCCCTCTAATTCAAAGTCCAATTTCTACAAGCATGACATTTTCCTGAGGGGCGAGTGCATCAAGATGGGTAGCCAATTTGTGGACAACTTTTTTTTAAAAGTTATAAGAACTCATATTGCAAGTGCGTTATAACGCGCTCGTGTTATGGCTTGGTGTGTCAAGCATGAGGCTTGGTCACAACAAGCCAATGATGCAAGCGCATTATAATGCACTCACTTTATGACATATTAAAACCATAAAAATAGTAAAACGAATTCATTATTGCATTTTGACTATGTTTTTCTTTTTCCTGTAGCAAAAACTCCCATTTTTTGCACTCGCATTCTAGGAGGAGGTATTGTGCAAAAATATTCATCAACAGTTGCTATTTCATCATGAGGATGCCACCACATCGATGAGGAGGTGTGATAGGTAAGGATTGTTTTCTTTTTGTTTTGAATTTGTTAGTTTTAGGTTGTATTTGATTTTTACTTTTTTGAATTTGTAGGAGATGCAAATCAACCTACAAATCCTCAAAATTCTCAACAAGAAGAGCAACAAAATTCTCAAGAACAAAATCCTTAACAACAAAATTAACGACAACAACCTCCTCCACCAATCCCTCAACACCCTCCTGACACTCAACAAAATTTAATGAGTGAAATTGAGAACAACAAAAAACAAATTGAGGATTTAATCAATAGGTTGAGTGATCCAAATGGTTCAACCGTAGAAAGAATGACCCTGGCAACTTCATTGAAAGATATGTTAAAAAATGTAGATTCAATTAGCAAACAAATAACTGGATGGCAAGATAGGAGGTAGGCGTCTAGGGCTTATTACACAGATAAGTTATCATATAAAGAAGTAAAGGATTTAAAAATTACAAAAGGTAATTTGTGCTCCTTATTCACTAACCCACACACACATCAAAATCTTACCCTCAATGCAAAGAGGTTTCTTATTCATTGGTGTCACCACCAACATATTAGGAACTTTTTTTTATGATAGGTGGTACATGGTTTTTGATTACCCACTGTGCAACAATTGTGAAGTTACACAGTATTTCTTTAGGAAACTATACTATGAGTTCATATTGAATAAAATCCCAAATTATTTTGATATGAGGTACTTCCAAGGGAGAGTTGGGGGTTGGCTCAGGATAGACTTGGTGCACAGCCGGATCCTACACAGCAAGGGAGATGACCTCTCACTAGGCCACCTCATGAGCACATTGTTATTCCTTCCATTGCGAAGGAGAGTGCCCACGTAGACACATTGTAGGCAATCAACACTTTGACCTAGAGTGTCATCGAGCATGCCAACCCTATTCTACAATGCCATCTAGGGCATTCTTCAAGTGGTGGCCTTCAAACCCATGTGTTTCAATCTTGTAGGGTGACTTGTTCATATGACCCCACCGACACTCAGGAGGCTACTATGTAGGATCCATTTGCAACTATGGAGATGGAGAGGGAAGATGACATTTTGCATCACACGTATGGAATTGATTCTTAGGTAAAACTTAGCATGTTCATTGAATTTAATTTATTAAATTTTGATTTTGAAATGCAAGATTGACTAATTTAGTTTTATGATTTTAATGAAATTGTAGGGTCATAGTGTTGAGGTTGGATACACCAGCCCTCCACCTACTTTTTTTTACAGTACACCTATCAGTGGGGTATGTAACTAGTAAACAATTATAAATTTATTACATGTTAATAGCATTGTTTTACGAATGGTATTTTAATATGTGATTTTGGATGATGAACATGCTAATATTGGAGGTTTCGAGGGAACACCTCCCAATGCCAGTGGATTTACTCAAACCTACATGTAGGTAATAGAATAAAGAGTTTAACTAATGAATTATATTTAATAGATTTGTGTTGTTTATATTCATATTGTTGATTATGTTGCATTGCACATCATTCAAACTCAAAGAATTACTTCACATTCCATAACTAATAACTAGATGTTGATAGATGGAAAAATTTCAACTATAATATAGTTGTTTAGAAAGTCAACATAAGCAGTGATGCAATTACTTCACATAGCATAAGTAATAAGTCTAGGAGCAGCTTCCAGTTGCATTTGTTTGTCATGGCATTCCATGAGACCACTATTTATTGCTTGACATATTTTCAAATAGTTCACTGCCTTGTCTATGCTATGGATGCTTGGAAGGAATATATATGAAAGAATAATAGTAAGCAATAGCATAGACAAGGCAATGAGTTTTTTCAAAAAATGCATCAAAGAAGTGCGGTCTCATGGTGATGTCCATCACCATGAGACCCAATTTCTTTGAGGCAATTTTTCAAACAACTCATCACCTTTTCTATGCTACCACATTTTCCATACATGTCTACCAAATCATTTTATCAAATAGTTCATTTCCTCACTGCTATGGCTAAAAGCTTAAAAAAGGTGATTTCCAACAAACTATGGATGCTTGGAAAAAATCTATCAAAGCATAATAGTAAGCAATAGCATATAAATGGAAGTTAGTAGTTTGAAAAAATCCCTCGAAGAAATCTGGTCTCATGGTGATGGAATGCTATTCCATCACCATGAGACCACATTTCTTCAAGGCATTTATTCAAACAACTCACCACCTTTTCTATGATACCAAATTTTCCATATGTGTGTACCAAAGCATTTTATCAAACTACTCACTTCCTTGCTTCTATGGCTAAAAGCCTAAAATAGGTGCTTTCCAACAAACTATGGATGCTTGGAAAAATTTATATGAAAGCATAATAGTAAGCAATAATACCATAGAGAAGGCAATGAATTGTCTAAAAAAATGCCTGAAAGAAATGCAGTCTTATGGCGATGGAATGCCATGACATGCATTTGTTTTTAATGGCATTCCATCATCACAAGACCCCATTTCTTTGAGGAATTTTTTTAAACAATTCACTGCCTTCTCTATGCCACCACAATTATTGTACATGTCTATAGAAGCATTTTATCAAATGGTTCACCGACTTACTGCTATGGGTAAAAGCCTAAAAACACGTGCTTTCAAACAAGATATAGATAGGGAAATAGTAAGAATGATAGTCAGAAATATATAGTCTAATAAGCACTCAAAATTTTGTTCATTATCTCATACATTATAAGTCATGGCATGGATCACTATTGTAGTTTTTGCGATTGAATAATTTGTTGTTTTATTTTTAGATATTGCGAGTGGAAACACCTTTGAATGTGAAAAGGGAAATGGAGATCGGTGTTTCATCTACTATACAATCCTTAGTGGTTCTAACAGGGGAGGTACGAGGAAAATTACTAAATTTTAATTTACATTCGTTGTTATAGATGTTAGTTAGTGAAAAAGAAAACCATTATTTATTCATAGTTTAATTTCTATTTGGATGGTCTATACAGGGCTTGAGCACGGCTCAACATGGGCATGTGAATATTTCCCTCATGGAGAGTGATCATGAGATGGAGGTAAGTGATTATTTTTTTAAATATATCATTTTTTATAATGTAATTTCTATATATTAATGTCTTTACTTCTTATTGTAACAGTTAAAACTTCACCAAGAACTAAACACTAGGAGGAGCAATAGGAGCACTCCTCGAGTGTAGCATAAATGAGTGACAAACCTATCACCATCCAATCGACAAGCAAAGGGAAAGAGTTTATTTCGAGAGCCTGGGGAACAATGAATTTTGATTCCAGATCCCTTTGTTGTATGCCTATATGGAATTTTTGTACATATTTTATATTGGATATATTTGGCATTGTATGCCTATATAGCATTCTCATAAGCATATATGGCTATTTTGTACCTATATTTTATACTTATATCGACATATATTTATGCATGCCTACATGGATATTTGGCTAATAAAAATCTATATTATTGATGGTGTCCATATTTGCATTATAAATCCATGGTTCAATAGATATGAGTTACATGTTTCCAAGTGTATGCTTTACAACTTATGTGTATACTTTGTGACTTACGTGTATTCCAATGTATACTTTACAACTTACGTATTTTCATGAGTATATCTTGTATTCATGCATATACTTTGTATTAATTTGCGTATACTATGTACTCATGTGTATACTTAGAGGCTTACATGTTTATGAGTACTTGTGCTTCCCTTATTCACATGTACATGCTTGACTTATTCACGTGTATAATTTTTAATTGGTTAGCCCTAGCATTGATCATATCTATCCTTCATGGTTTGTCTTGAATATTAATTGATTGATGCTAAACAACTTTATCTAAAAGCAAAAAATGATCTTTCAATTGGTATTCCAATATATTTAATCCTTTGATTGGAACAAATCAATTAGGAAAAGGATACACAATCTTCACAACACTTGCAAAACATAATATTCAGAGTAGATGAAGTAGTTAACTTCTTGGCACATTATCATACAAACATTTATCTTGATTAGTCTTTAAACATTTTCATAGCATAATCTTGATAGTGCAAAATGAATTTTTATGTTCTTGATCTGTCACCATATAAACACGTCAAAAGATTTATATGTCAACTTTTTGCAATATTATTTCTTGTATAGGAAATGGACTCAGGACAAAGCAAGTTATAATTTATAATACAAATAAGAAATGGACTCAACACTATCATAGACCCCCAAATAGGTCTATCTAACAAAGCAACACCCTCTCAATCACTATTCCAATTTTAAGACACCATTGGGTAGTATTTACCAATCTGTAAATCAATAAAATCCACATTTTTTAGGGCGTGATTGGCCCTCCAACCCCACTATCCTCTAAACCCTCACTTTTCTCAAATTTCAATAGGGTTTGTTGAAAACCCCATAGCCAAACCTCGTACAACCTCAAAACCTCTTCCAACACTCTTCATTTTTCCTGCACAAACTTAATTGACCACCAAATTATGCTGCCCCCTAACTTTACCCACTTTTACTCCCTCAAACCTCTCTTTTTCATTCAAAACCCCTCTTTTCCCAACTAGGGCATCATGCCATAACATACTTCTAACCTCCCTTGTCCTTGTAGACCTTTTGAACATGTCAAACTCCACAACCTCACCCTATTTCCAACGTATTCTAACTTATTCTCAAGCAATTTCTTCTTTTCACCTTTTCTAGCCTTGTTTTTAAGGCCTAAATTCTAAATTTTCAAGAGGGACAATGTTAGTAATCTCTTCCAATGCCTTTATCCATGCTATTTTCTTATTCGTACTCCCTATCGTACTTTCATAATTGACTCAAATGACCCCACACTAACTCAAAACTAAAAGAAAGATTACAAAATGGCCTATCATGACCTTATTTGACATTATCATGACTAAAACCACTGACCTAGACCTTCTTCATCAAATGGAGGAACAAGGTGCTTTGCACCAATGATCATAGGCTTTTTGTGTGGAAAAATCGGACTTCTCAACCGTCATGTGTATGTTTCTCTTTTCAATTGTCTTGCATGCCATCATAAGGGATCAAGTTGATTGAACATAGCTCAAAGCAATTCCATGTGTTTGGGTGCAAAAGAGGACCATGCCTAGTGTAAAAATACCTATCGAGACACATTGGAGCTGTTTATTTGGTCACACGAATTGCAAAAAAAAAATTTGCACCACTTTGTAACTTTACATTGCTTGCATTTGATACTTTTTCCATCAAGTGAAAATTGGACACCACAAGAAAATGACTCCGAGATAGAAAAAACTGAGAGAGGTTATTATAGAGGGGCCCAACTTGATCCCATAGGCTAAGAGGAAGAGTTTGTAAGCATCACATTTCTGAGTAATAGTTAGTCAAAGTTTGCTTCCATTTTGCACATTGGACCTTGAAGGGATCAAGTCGGTTGAATGTAGCTCAGAGTGATTCTGCATATTTGGGTGTGAAAGAAGACCATTCCTAGTGTAAACATACCCAACCGAATGCGTTCAAACAATCCGTAAGGTCACACGAGTTGTAGAACGAAAGTTGCACCACTTTGCAACTTTCAACTACTTGCATTTGATAACTTTTTCCCCAAGTGAAAATTCACCACTAATGGAAAATTCCTCTAAGATGGAAAAAACTAAGAGGTTATTGTAGAGGGGATGAACATGATCCTATAGGATTAGACAAGAAGTTTCTAAGCGTCATGGTATATGAGTAACAACATACGGAAGTTTGCAGCCATTTTGCACTTTGGACTCTTAAGGGAATGATCTGGTTGAATGTAGCTCAAAGTGATTCCACGTGTTTGGGTGTGAAAGAGGACCATGCATAGTGTAAACATACCTATTCATAAATGTTGGAATAGTCTGTGTGGTAACACGAGTTGCATAACGAAAGTTGCACCACTTTACAACTTTGCACTGCTTGCATTTGACACTTTTCTATCAAGTGAAAATCTGCCACCATGGGAAAACCACTATGAGATAGTGAAAACTAAGAGAGGTTTTTGTAGAGGGGCCCAACACAATCCCATAGGATTAGACAAGACATTTCTAAGCATTGCAGTATCTGAGTAACAACATGCTAAATCTTGCAACCATTTTACACTTTGGACTCTTAAGAGATCGATCCTGTTGAACATAGTTTGGAGTGATTCCACGTGTTTGTGTGCGAAAGAGGACCATGCCTAGCATAAACATACCTATTCATATGCATTGGAACATTCTATGCAGTCACACGAGCTGCATAATGATGTTAGAATCCAAGATTAGACATGCAAACCAGAAAAAGCCTTCCACAAGAGAAAAACAAAAAAAATAGAGCAATTTGCATGAAGATGTGCAAATGAATAATATTCAGGAATTTGAGAAATTACAAGGGATAAATTACTTTATAAAATTTTACTGTAGAAAAATGGACCTTTCCCATTTTCATAGTCTTTTAGGCCTTGTTTTATAGTGTTGGAACTATGTTGCTTTAATTTTATGATGTATCTTGGCTTGAACATGCTTATTTTGGTGCTCAAACTCAAAGAAGGACGTCTTGTGAAAGTGTTCTGAAGTTTTTTAAGACATTTCTACAATCTTCTAGACTCTAATTAATGTAATTCGAATAAAAACCACCTTTTCATACATCAAGTCCTATTTTGAAGTGTTGTAAAGTATTGTAACTAGATTTCACACTTTTCTAGGCATATTTTCCCTATTTACACCCTTCTCATGCTTTATTTTTTCTTTTTATGCCCTCATATGCTTATATTAAGTGTATTTTTGGGTCTTATCCCAACAAACGACATTAAACACAACTTTATTTCTGACACTTGGTTTTGGGTCCCAGGTGGGACTCATTCACCAAGCATGACGAATGAGTCCCCCTTAGCCCCAAATTCAAAATATTTCAAATTTATTTTAGGATTTTACTAAAAGTTCACTTCATGTCGGCCTGTGATGAGGTATGAATAGATACTAAGGCACAAGATTTGTATAAATAGGCATTTTTCACCTCATTTTACATCTCCTATCTCCCATTCATTCATTCACTCAAGCATTTTGCATCTTTAATTCAAGCACTCTCAAGAACTTTGGAGTAGCCTTTTTACATCACTTTATATTTGCATATTCAAGGAGGTGGTAAGTTTGTAATACTTTCATGTTATTCATTTATCATTCTTCTTGCATGTCATTCATTTCAGTTGGGTTTAATTACTAAAGTGGGGTTTGACCAAGGTAAACCCCTATCCCTCAACATTTTTCCCCTTTGCATGTGTCTTTGCAGCCTTTGTTTTGTAGGTTTAATAGGTTTAAAGGCGTTGAAAATTGGATTCCAAGTCAACTAGGCTCTTCAAATCAATTCATGATCCTTTCATGCAATTTGAGTGACTTTTAGCCCGTTTTCTTCAGAATTGATCCCAACAAGCTGTTATTCAGTCATTACCAGATTTGGAGAAGTAGTGTTGACCCTTGATGAATGAGTCCCACTTGAAATCTGGAAATCTGTATTTTGTTAGAAATCAACTCTCAACTGTTAGAAATCAGCTCCTGACACTTTTTCACCAGTCGAAGGATTGATTCGCCACCCTTGGCGAATGAGTCCTACTGTGAAAAATCAAAAAATTTGATCAGCATTCTAGACATCCTAGAAAGCTCACACATCATCTAGGTGCACTCAGATTTGACCCTGTACTTTCTGTTTTGCATATTTCTTTCAATCTCTTCATATTTCATAGTTTGTGTATATCACACTGTGTTTTCAAACAAGGCATAAATATTAGTTTTGCATGCATTTGAGATCATTTCAATCAGTCAATTGCACTTAGTTTAGTTAGTTTACATCATATTACATCACAAATTTCCTTAATCGAATGTACATCTAGCATTTTAGGATCTAAATCTTTCTCTTTCTAGGTGAAAGACTTAGGAAGAGAGCAAGCATTTCGGGTCCTAAAATCTATGTTACAAAAAGCAATGTATGCATAACTCTAATGTTGACCTAAAATCAGCTCAACTAAATAAAGCTTACTTATTAATTAAGTAAACTAATTATTACCTAAGTAAACTTAATAAAGTGTAATTAAATGATTAATTACAATTTGGAGCAAAATCAGAAAAAATACCTTCGCCACAGGATCAGGCTCAAAACCAAGTTTCCAATGGTATCTCGTTTGCAAAAAAATGACACCATATGTAAAAGTTATGCCCGTTTTCGTGAAAGTTTCTCCAAAATGGCCAATTTGGCCTACAGGTAGTCCAGGGGGCTAAAAAAAATGGGCCCCTGGTCCTGTGTGTGACCAGGGGCTGGCGGGTAGGGGGCTAGGGCGGAGCCCCTAGTCACCCATGTGACCTTCGCAAGTGCTAGGAGGTCGCTAGGGGCTACGCACTAAGCACCTGGCCCTCCAAAGGACTTGTGGCTGGGGGTTGGGTGCATAGAGCTCGGTCCCCCATATGATTGGTAGCTGTTGGCACGTAAGCCCTTAGGGGTTGGTGGGTGGTGGCCAAATGGTAGAGGAGGCCATTGGACAGTGCTACGATGGCCGCTTGGCAGCGAAGCGGTGGTTGTTCAGTGGTGGATTTTTTTTTGCATTGGCAGGACATGCTTTAAAACATTTTTTTTCATTTTTTTTGAAAAAATGTGCCTTGAAATGCATGTTGGGAGGCCACACGACCTCCCTGGCAATTGTTTTTTGCCTCCTAGATCAAATACTTCAAAATAAACCAAACAACAGACGTTCTTAGGGTTTTTGGCCACTATGAACGTGATGGTGACCTCTGTTTGTGCCCAAAGTGCCCTAAAAAATTGGCTACCCCCAGATCTTCAAAAAAATCACCGAGCTTGAAACCCTCACAAATTTCTTCAATGATGACCAAAATTAATGAAATAAAAGCCAATCCTGACTTTTTCCAACACTCTGAATCCAATGGACATGCCCGATATGATTTAAAACACTTCATAAATGAGCTCAAGGCATTAAACCCTCAAGGAACCCCGAACGTGCTCTGCAATGAATTTCTCCAAAATTTGAGAAGGGGTTGCAAATCAAAGCTCTGATACCATGTTAGAATCCAAGATCAGACATGAAAACCAGAAAAAGCTTTCCATCAGAGAAAAATAGAAAAAACAAAGCAATTTGCATGAAGATGTGCAAATGAATAATATTTAGGAATTTGAGAAATTACAAGGGATAAATTGCTTTATAAAAGCAATGTATGCATAACCCTAATGTTGACCTAAAATCAACTCAACTAAATAATGCTTACTTATTAATTAAGTAAAATAATTATTACCTAAGTAAACTTAATAAAGTGTAATTAAATAATTAATTACACCAAAAAACAAAAGTTGCACCACTTTGCAACTCTGCACTACTTGCATTTGACACTTTTTCTATCAGGTGAAAATCTGTTGCCACGGAAAAACCACTTTGAGATAGCAAAAATCGAGAGGTTTTTGTAGAGGGGTCTAACATGATCCTATAGGATCAAACAAAAAGTTTTTAAGAATCACAGTATTTGAGTAACAACATGCTGAATTTTGCAGCCATTTTGCACTTTGGACTCTTAAGGGATCAATCTAGTTAAACATAGCTCAAAGTGATTCTACATGTTTTGGTTCAAAAGATGATCATGCCTACTGTAAAAATACCTATTCAGATGAGTTGGAATAGTCCATGTGGTCACATGAGTTGTAGAATAAAAGTTGCACCACTTTGCAACTTTGCATTGCTTGCATTTGACACTTTTTCCATCAAGTGAAAATCTGCCACCATAGGAAAATCACTCCGAGATAGCAAAAAATGAGAGATTTTTGTAGAGGGGCCCAATGCAATCCCATAGGAATAGATGAGAAGTTTCTAAGTGTCATGGTATCCGAGTAACAACATGTTGAAGTTTGCAGCGATTTTGCACTTTGGACTCTTAAGGGATTGATCCAATTAAACGTAGTTCTAAGTGATTCCACATGTTTGGGTGTGAAAGAGGACTATTCCTAGCATAAAAATTCCTATTTATATGCATTGGAACAATCTTTGCAGTCACACGAGCTGTAGAACAAAATTTGCACCACTTTGCAACTTTGGACTGCTTGCATTAGATACTTTTCCATCAGGTGAAAATCTGTCATCACGGGAAAACCACTCCAAGATAGCAAAAACTGAGAGAGATTTTTGTAGAGGGGTCTAACTCAATTCCATAGGATTAGGCAAGAATTTTCTAAGCGCCATGGTATCCAAGTAACAATATGTTGAAGTTTGTAGCCATTTTGTACTTTGGACTCTTAAGGGATCGATTTGGTTGAACATAGCTCAAAGCGATTCCGCATTTTTGGGTGCGAAATAGGACCATGCCTAGCGTAAACATACTTATTCAGATGCATTGGAACAATCCATGTGGTCACACGAGTTGCAGACCATTTTGCACTTTGGACTCTTAAGGGATCGATTTGGTTGAACACAACTCAGAGTGATTCCGCGTGTTTGGGTGTGAAAGAGGACCATGCTTAGTGTAAAAATACCCATTCAGACATGTTGGAACAGTCAATGTGGTCACATGAGTTGCATAATAAAAGTTGCACCACTTTGCAACTTTGCACTACTTGCATTTGACATTTTTTCTATTAGGTGGAAATCTGCCACCATGAGAAAACTACTCTAAGATAGAAAAAACTAAGGGTGTTTTTTGTAGAGGGGCCCAATGCAATCCCATAGGGTTAGATGAGAAGTTTCTAAGTGTCACGGTATACGAGTAACAACATACTAAAGTTTGCAGCCATTTTGTACTTTTGACTCTTAATGGATCGATCCAGTTGAACGTAGCTTAGAGCGATTCCATGTGTTTGGGTACAAAAAAGAGGACCATTAATAGCGTAAGCATACCTATTTAGATGTGTTAGAATAGTTGGTGTGGTCACACGAGTTGCAGAACGAAAGTTTCACCACTTTGCAACTTTGCACAACTTGCATTTGACACTTTTTCCATCAAGTGAAAATTTGCCAGCATGGGAAAACCACTCCGAGATAAAAAAAACTAAGAGAGGTTTTTGTAGAGGGGCCCAACACAATCCCATAGGATTAGACAAAATTTTTCTAATCATCATGGAATTCGAGTAACAACATGCTGAAGTTTGCAGCCATTTTGCACTTTGGACTCTTAAGAGATCAATCCGGTTGAACGTAGCTCGAATCAATTCCGCTTGTTTGGGTGCACAAGAGGATCATTCCTAAGGTAAACATACTTATTTAGATGCATTGGAACAGTCCGTGTGGTTGCATGAGTTGTAGAATGAAAGCTACTCCACTTTGCAACTTTGCACAACTTGCATTTGACACTTTTTCCATCAAGTGAAAATCCCCCAACATGGGAAAACCAATTCGAGATAGAGAAAATTGAGAGAGGTTTTCTTAGAGGGGAACAACGTGATCCCATAGGATCAAATGAGAAGTTTCTAAGCATCATGGTATCCAAGTTTCTTCCCTTGTAGATTTTGATGGAAAAGGGCATGAAAATGAGGTTTCGCCCTAGGGTTTGATAAAATATTGCATGTAGAGGTTGGGTGATTATCTTTTGAGTTTGTGCAGGTTGGCATGGTGGAGTGAGTTTCTCCTAAGACAAATTATGGATTTGAGGGTTTAGATACATGAAAATTGTTGCCCCAACAAGTTCAAGGGGTTGTTGAATGTTTAAAGGTATGTTCCTTTGTAAATTATGCCTTGTTAGTGTAATTAAGACAACGAAGAAGGTCATTTTTGATGCATATGTTCCAATATAGTCACTATTGATTTGGAATTATGTGTTGTAACTCAATAATGGGTATCTAGATCAATCATTTGAGAAGTTATCATAAAATTGTTCTTATTTCCTCAAATCTGAGTTAAAAGACTTCAAAATACTTTCAAAAGTTACCTAACTCCTTTCTCTAAAGAAAAATAATAAAAAATCAAAGTATAAGGTGTTGTACAATCCAAAAAAGCTTGAAAAAAAAGGAATAATACTAAAAATACAAAAAACATCATCCTTTATTTATTAATTTTGCAATTGTGCAAGTAATGCAAGTTTTGCATTTTTACACCAAATGACAACTTTTGTGCAATATAACTTCTCTAATCACCTAATGACCTGTTTGAGACTTCAAATACATTACATATGACCTTCACATGAACTTTTTCACATTGTTTACATTTGAAAATTCAAATTTTGCAAATTTTCCTATTGAAGGCATTTAGAGAACATGATGCCCTTCTACCAAACATGAACTCCAAAATTTCAATATTTGAGTAAATCTAATTACAATTAAGTCTCATTACAATTCCTTATGTACTTTGTTCTCATAGATATTTTACAATGTCACTCATACATTTGAGATTCTCTTTAAATTTCTACTTCATAGGTGCTCATGAGCACATTAACTTCAATTGAGTAACTTGAGATTCCCTCGCTAAGCTTCACATGCTCTTTTATAGTGGCTTCAAATCAAAATTGAGATTTTTCAAGATCATCAAAATAAGGATGTTGCATTGCTTTTTTGGCTGAGTTTCTCTTTGATGGCTCATAAATCAACATTTTTTGCAATGAGAAACCAATCAATTTTTAGTACTTTACTTACAAATACACAAAGTAAAAGAAGAAAAAGAAAGAGCATCAAAAATGGAAATGAAATGAAAATAGATGGAAGACACTCATAGATAGGCATGCTAGTCTCTCAACTTACTCACTCCTGGTCATACATCTTCACTACGAGTTCCAAGATACCTATTGCACACAACACCTCTCATGAATAGAATAACTTAAAATTTGAGATGCTCTTATAATGTCTACATCATAGGTGCTCATGATAAGGTTTACTTCAAATAAATAACTTGAAATTCCCTCACCAAGCTTCGCACACACTTTTGTAATGTCATAAAATCATAATTGAGATTTTTCAAGATCATCAAAATAAGGATGTTGCATTGCTTTTCTAGCTAAGATTCTCTTTGATGGCTCATAAATCTTCATTTTTTGCAAGGGGACACCAATCATTTTTAGTAGGTTACTTGCAAATAGGCAAAGTAAAAGAAGATGTTACCATTGGAATCAAACAAATTAATGTGCATACAAGTATAAATTAATAAGAACTGATGTGCATACTTACAAATTAATCCAATGAACCATCCAGGTCTTCTCTACTCTTTATTGTGTCAAGTATTGCCTCATGGTCAAACTCACAGACCTTCCACAAGGTCTTGTTCAAAGGTCTACCCCCATATTTGGTCAAAAGAACATTGGATTCCATGAAAAGATTCAAGTAATGAAGAATCTTATGATGCATGTCAAAGTCCTAAAATAGCCAATGTTTAACACTCTTATGTGGGTACCTTCTAATCCACATTCCAGTAACAACAATTGAGCCTGTAGGGTATTCAATGTTTTCTCCATCTATAACTGGGGCCTCCAATTTCTTTTTGGCCTCAACACAATGACACAAGTAATAGTCAGTTCCCTCTTCATTGTCTTCATCTACAATAACTGCATAAACATGCCCTACATTGATATGTGCAACAAATCTCTTGAAATTAGTTAACATTACGAATACAATACAAAGTAAGATAACAATATGGAATTTCAAAAACTAAGCAAGTAGATATATTACCTGGGTGAACTAGATATGATACGTGGTCAAAGTCAACTGATGATTCCACCTATGTTAGTTCCAATGCCGTCAGAGGGTGATACATGTGAAGTGGGCTAAGATAACTTGTCAACCATTTGTCAACCCACTCCCTTGACTCATAATCATTCCAGGATTGCATTGTACATGAAGAACAAAAGAATGCCATCTTTCATGTATCAATACTCTAAAAACTTGCATTTGAGCTAAGGAAAGAGTGTACCTCACTCAATCCTGTTAGTGTACAAAAATACTCATATGGTGCAATGTTAGTATAATCCATCAACCAAAAAAATCTCTGAACTGAAGACGTACCTTCATTACTTGGACCCATCAAAGCATTACACCACTCGATGATTGATCTTGCATCTGTCAACTTTGCACTATCTTTATACTTTAACCCTTCTCATGCTAATGGTCTTTTTACACATGCGCCTACACCATCATGCTCCCCCTTTCCATGTCCAGCCTCACAAATGTTCCACATATGTTGTACACCTGTGATGACATGCATCCTACTCAACTAGTAGAACATGTGCGAGTTCTTGAACTATGATGCACAGTTATCCGACCATATTATATGTTAACCATATGCTATGCCCCTCTGAGCCAAATCACTGTAGATCATCTAGAAGCAACCTTGAACAAACTCTAAGGAATGTGTGTGATAATCACTAATATAAAAGTGATACTCCCTCAATACCTTCCATTGGTCCTCTGTACTATTAGCTGCATGAATGAATTCTATGTGCACAAATATCAAAACCTATGTGGAGTTGTAATACTCTGATTCCACCTCACACTATGGCTATAGAGTGTATTTCTCTACAAATTCAACCACTGATACTATGCTACCAACTAGAATGGTGTCCTTGCATATCTTGAATTATGTGTCCAACCATCGGGCTCTATGGGTATGCCTTGCATACTCATACACTATATTGTCATGAAACATAGACATAAACTAATACAATGGAATCTTCTGAATAACCAAATCACACCGTTTTGCTTGAGACCCATCTTTTGTAGCATATGCACTATTTTATACTTCCCGAACTCTACTAGTTTATGTCCCACCTCATTTGTGCTTTCCATATGTTGACATACTTGCATACACTACAAGCCACCACAACACTGGAATGAACCATCCAAGCATGTTGTCCTATAGAATATTTGACCATCCTCTATTTCACATAAATTTTTTAATAAGAAATCTCTTGAAGATTTTGGTGGGGCTTCTATGAAAAATTCCTACAAAACATCGTTAGTATGCAAATCCAAAAATATAGAATGACAAAAATCATAATGGTTAGAGAATTCAATATGTAGTCTACAATAACAAGTAGTGCGTGTGTGATTTATCTTGACATAAAAATGTTTAAGAATTTCAAAAAATATTTGAAAAATACTAATTTGAGGATAATCCTTTTGAAATTTATGAAAAAATTGGGTTTGAGTCGTATCCAAAAAATGCTTTGGATGTGGCTCACAGTTCCGACTACCGATTCTCCTTCTTATCACATCCCTTTGATTTGGATGTGGCCTTATGTTATTCTTCTAATACTCTTCAATTAGTGTTCTCAATGCTTCAACAATTTTTTTATCTTTTTGTGGCAGTCTCCTCGAGAATTCCCATAATTCATTTGAATCGGTGCCCTCAATTCTTTGCCACCTTTGAACGGATTTTGATAAATATTTTCTACTAATTCTCATTTTTTCACTCATCTTTCTAATGAGATGATCTCTCTTTGTTTGACTTCTTACCAAAGTCAATGTAATGACACATCAGGTGACATTACTATCCTTTGAGCGTGAGGTCTTACCCACACTCTCATAAGCATCCATTAGATTCTTCACAATAGTGTTTTCACTTGATGCATTTGATGATCTCAACCCAAGAGTCTTCATGATGTTTCTATACTTTATACCCATCATTTCAACAAATAGTTGACATCTTGCAGTCTCATTTAACCTTTCAAAGAAGATTTTCCAAATCTTATTAGCATATCTTCTACATGAGCGTGTTGAAATCTTACCTTCCATGTGCTGCAAAATATCCTCATCATTATTTATCAAATACTTTAGCTTTCTACACAAAATTCTAGGTGGTGCTCT
>VDFB02172986.1:0-53348 GCA_007258455.2 Sequoia sempervirens | reverse complement strand
CCTCTCTCTTAAACTCTCACTACCACCCCTCTCCCTCTCTTTAGACTCTCTCTCTCTCTCCCTATCCCCCTCCCCCTTCCACCCTACCTAAACAACTCTAGATCTTTCTCTCTCTTAAAATTATCCCTCCCTCTAAAGACATACATAAATACATACAGACAATCCTGTATACATACAAGCATACATGTACATGTGTAGATACAATCTTACATACAAGTAGGCATACACACGATATACATGCATTGATACATACAGGAATACATACATACATACAAGCATACAAACATACAAATATATAAACATACATTCAATAGATTAGCATTTAACATAAAGAAAGACATAATGTGGGCATGGTATATCACGCTTGCATTATGTCTTGCTAGACATGCTCCCTACAAATGAAAAAACCATGTCAAAAATGAGATCTAACATGAGCACATTATAACGCACTCACGTTATAATGCGTGCACGTTATATCTTTCTTTGGGAATTCCTAAGCCTTGAGATTGGTATTTTCTGTGGAATACCAAACCAAAGGCTTGGAGGGCATTCCTAATGACCATAGATGTATTTTTGCAAATTCTACAATTTTTCACATAATTGGGTTCGTACTCACCGTCAAGATTGTACATCATTCAATATCAAACAAATCAAACATCTGGGAAATTCGAGGTTCTCTCTTAGGTATCCAACAATGTAATTTTTTCACTTTATGAAAATGTTAAGCCTTTCATCCATAATTTCTTTTATCTGTATGTCTCTTTTTTGGCAAAAAATAGTGCTTGGTGTTTTTTTTGTTATAAATTAACTGTTCATCAAAATTTCAAATAAATTACATTTTTAGAAACTAGACTCCATTCTACAAATTAAAAAAAAATTCAATTAGTTTCCAAAATTTGTAGGGGCAGTACAGCCAAAATTCTGGTTTTCAAGAAGTGTCCACTTCAGAAATTAGTAAAAAATCAAATATTCATTAAAAATTTATCAGAAAAATCATGCATCAACTACATATTGTTAGATAACTTCTGACCGTAGTGATTTTAAAAATACTAAAAAATAATTCACCATACAAGGGTCGTACAAGAGTTGCTATGTTATGTTTTTCTGACAAAAACAACACCAATTTGTGTACGTCCCTCATTTGAACCCCTTAATCTCGACCATTTTCAAAATAAATTAGTAATTTAGAAAGTAGGCTCAGAGCACTTTGATCCTTGTTTTCATTCCATCTCAAAATTTTGAATGTAACTATCCTCAATTTCATGTCCAAGGTCAATATTTCTTGATTTTAGAAAAAAAACTGTCCACTTAAGTCCCCTTTTGGGGAACCATCTTTGTGCACTTACCCTAAGGTTTTTCTTTCTAATGTTGTTCTTGCTGAGGTTGTTCTTCTACATTTTCTTTTGTAGCACTTTGTTTCCTAATCCTACTAGAGCATCTAGGTGTTAATACTTCTTCCTCAAATGTCCTCTTTTCCTTTTTAACACTCTTTTTCTTTTTATGAACATCCTCCTTTTTTTTTCTTTTGATTATCCCTCTACTCCTTTGAAATATCTTCTTCTAGTTTCAAGGCTGTAGTGTAGGTAGATACACTGCCTCTTTGGCTCTTAGATTTTTGTGACTTAGAAGAAGGTAATTCCTCATTTATGGGTAACCTAGACTCTAGATATGTAGGTTCTTCATGCTCACCTTGGCTATGTGTAGGTGAGGCTATAGGAAAAACATGAGGTTTTTCCTCTTTAGGTTCATTTTGGGGCTCATTTTGGTTTTTTCTATCCTCAAACACTACAGGTGCATCCAACAAACTATTAATGTCTATATGCATTCTTCAGCCCTGAAATCCTCCCACTTAACTTGTGGGTATTGAATTCTTAGACTTATTTTTATCAGTAGGGTAACTAAACAATGATGAGAGAGAGAAGTATCATATTTCCTTTTCTTTTATTTCGAGGCCATTTGTTTCAACAAGTTATAAAGAAAATTTGGTACATCTACTACCCTATTATGCCTGCGATGACTTAACAATTCAAAATGGGCCATATACAAAAGGTTTTATCTACCATCACAGGTAATATATCTAGTGATGTAAGAGGCACATCTTTCCCACAACTAGTGGAGAGAAAGTCTCTTCATAACTTGTGATGAGGAATCCAATTCCTCTCCTCTTATACAAAATTCTTCCCGAGCTATAACTGCATCAGACCAAGCTGGGAATTTTTTTCTTGTCCTTAGTAGTCTTGTAACCTATTCAATGGCAGTTTTAGATGCATCTACAAAAAGTTCCTTTACCATGGATTCATCGTATTAAAGAGTTTCTACAAATCTTCTTGTTAAGTCATCACTAAATTTTGTTAATTTCATAAAGTAGTTGAGCCAACCAACCCTTGTGAAGATAGGCCAGACTACCGCATCCTCCAAAATTTGTTGGTGAGTTGTTGGCTCTCTTCTTATAACATCTCCTCCCATCCTCACTTTCTTTTGTACTCAATATACCAAATTCAGCTATGGAAATTCAATTCAATGTTCCCACCACCTTCAAACTACTCTACCACTTCAAAACCTTTGTTTCCACATATATCCTTACTACTATACCATACTAGAACTGCAAGTTCCCTTTTAAATTAAGCTCTAGTCTAAACTAAGCTAAAGTTCTCATAAGCTCTTAGGGTTTCAAGTTTTAGCACTTTTAAAAATGGTAGTGGAAGCACAAATAGTAGAAAGAAAAAAAAACATAATTGAGGGTTTTACATGTCATAATATTCATTAAATTTGGTTTTGGGTGGCAAATTCAAAAGGACTGGCAAAAAAACTGAGCAAGGCATCCCCTCCCCCCAACTTAATTGGTGAAGTGACCTCACTTCAAGTTAATGATTTGGATGTGCCGTAAATTCATAATGATGGAAATTAAAGATATAATATTTCACATCCATGGAATTAAAAGAAAAAAGTGTATGAAAGTTTAAAGAAAACTAGATTAATCATGATAACAACATACCTTAAGTATTTCCTTGTAGAAATAGCCATCTTTCATGTATGGAAACTAAAAGAATATATTTATTCATTGATTTGATGTGATAGATATTAACTGCAAGATAATGAATAGTGGGTGGTGAGTGGATATGATGGGACGGAAATGATGAGTATGAGTTGGTGATTTGACAACTCAAGTAATTGAAATGAGAGTGGGTAATAAAAGAATTATGCCGCTTTATTTTGCATGAAATGATTTATATGATACATGAATATATTTGAAATGAATATGAATGAAATTGTAGTAAATATGGCGCCAAGTGAGTTGAATATTCTTTTTAGCTCCTAGACATTACCACGAGCACTTGCAATGTCAGGTCCCATTCTGAACATTGACAGTGTGAAGCTACAGGTCCCTTTGGCATCAGTACCCTTGTGAATATTGATAATAGGTCCCTCTAAAGATATCATGAAAATATTATTATAACGTGCAATGTGTGCTTGTGAGAAAAAAATGTGAAAATTTAGTGCCAAGGGAGCTCAGGGACTGAGCTATGTAACTCAATCTTTGGGCCACCAGAAGTGCTGGGTATGTCCCGTATTATTGAAGTAGGAATTTTTGTATCAAGTTCACTAGAAGCACCATATTGTTGTATCAGTGAAAATGTAAAGTCATCCTTCTGTAATGGATTTTTATACAAATTCAGTCTATGGCCATTGAAAAGAAGGGAAAACTCGACTGCATCAATGGTGTGTAATTGTACTACCCCATTAGGGTAAACCTTGCTAATCTCATAGGGACCCAGCCACCTGGACTGGAATTTTCTCTTGAAATATTTATATCATGAATCATATTTATCATGATTTAATATATTTTATTATATATCAATGTATTGGTGGAGGGGAACAAGGTCACATCACTCGCTTGCGAGTGCCTTGCAATGCTACGATTTTCCTTTCATAGTGTGATTGACTATTTTCCTATACACATGTTCAACCATGTGATTTGTTGTGGGTTGCAAGTACTAGGCATCAACTCCACCTAGTTTACTAGGTTTGAGCATGCCTTAAAGCCCAATGGACGTAGTTGATTCAGAGGTAGCATTGGGTTCTCCACATTGAACCAACATCCTCTTTGAGGATGAGTTTCTAATGTCACATTTCGTCTGTCAGGTCAGTTCGAGTTGTGTTGTCATTGTCATTGTCATTTTGTTTCTGATTCGATATATAGTCTGATTTGGCTAGAGAAGATGATTTTGGGAGTAATTTTCATGATTATGCCTTTTTTTGATATTGGTTGCTTGATAATTGGAGGTGCTTGTATTTTCATATGTTTTATTCTTACCTTACGACTTCCAAGAGTAAGTCAGATCTTACGGGGGGAGGATGTAATACCCCTCTGTGCTTCATCCTAACCATGTTTCCATATGAGGCTTTGTCTATCCATTAAGTTAATTGCTTGATAGTATGTTATGAGTAGTGTGATTGATGAATGCCTTTTTTTGATTGTTTTGTTAACTAGGGGTCATTAGATTTAATCTAATATAAGATTTTATATGTTCGAAGAATAAATTAAAATAAATATATTAAATTAAAAGAATTGTGTAGGTGAATTTTATGAGAAATTAAATTAGTAAATTAAATATTATGAATAGTTAATTTTATGTGTTTAAATTACAAGTGGTGAATTGTGAAAATAAAAATACAGATATTTAATATTAATAATCTTGTTGAAGAAAGGTTGTAAGCAATTGTTGGGTGTTTAGATAAGATAAATGAATTTTAAATAGGAGATTTATGTTGCATTAGTTAAGGAAGTGGTCAATAAATGAAGTGAGTGGAGTTAATTGCATGGGGGAAATAGGATTATTTTTCTCGAATGCAAAACTAATTCTTGGAATCTTTCCATGAAACTAATTTGCATTCGATTTTCTGGATATTTGGGGGATTCTTGAAATTGTTTTCTCAGGTTCTTGAAATGTTTCTTGGGGTTTTTTGGAATTGGCATGGCTTGATAGTGGTTGAGGAGCTTGGAAGAGTGTTGAAGTTACCCAGCGGAGTTGGAAAGCTCTACATCGATTTGTAGCCCATCTAACGAATTAGACCAGGCTCCATCTTCTGCCATAATTTTTCTCTATTTTAAGATAAGTACTTGAAGTTGTATGTTAATGGAGAAAATTATGCATGTGTGTGTGGTTGTATTGATTTATAGCAACAAATGTATTAGGAAAATAAAATCTTGAATTTGGGAATATTAATTGATATCATTCACACAGTAAATTCGTCCATGCCTTGGTTCATTCTATGCTTGGTTGTGTCATTAAATCAAGGTCTTGAAAGTTTTCTTGAAATTTAATTATCCAATATCAGGGCTTGAAAATTTTCATTGCCTTAACCACAAACTTTTAAATCCTTTGAATCGGCCTTTGGTTTTGGCATGCTTCACATTATCATGTGGTTGGTGTTTATTTTGTGTGGTCTAGAACTCTCTATGTATTAAATCACTCCTAGTGCCTTCTCTTTCAATAATTGAATTATTTGGAATAGTAGGGTTATGGAAATCGGCATTCCAGATTGTAATAAACCCCTTGCATGTGGCAATATGACTTAACTTTATCAGTGAGTTTGGGTTCCTCTTATTAGAAAAATTAGTAGTTACAAATCTGAAACAAAAGAAAGCACTTTTTCTCAATTGTGAATTCCAGCCGAGCCTTATAATCTTGTCTCAATGCCTTTACCATTTGAAGTAGCAGTAATCTTAATGATGGTATCCATCCTTGAATGGGTGACACTCTATGTTTTCTTCCCCTCCTCTATGGGTAGTGTTGGGGAAACCCTTTACACTAGCTTTGTCTTCATACTACACATTCCTCATCTTGTGGTTTGCTTACATAACATTATTTCAGATTGTTTCATTTAGCATCACAATATCCTCTACAACAATATTGTCTCTATTTAAAATGTTGGAAATGGTTCACATCTCTCAAAAAAATTCCTCTTATGTAATACCCATTGTGTTGTTGATACTCTTTGATACTCTTATGTGTTGGTTTTGTACATGGTTTGTGATAGTGATTAGTTCACCGGATTGTATGTGTGTGGATTCGTAGTTTAGTTCATTTTCTACACTTGATATTACTTATGATGTTTGATGACACATTACGTGATCATATTATTTGGTTATGCTGTGGTTTTCTTTAATAATATATGTGGTGATGTTGTGATTCTATGTTGCTATGGTTTTTGATGTGTTTGCTAGTGAATATTGGTGAAAGGATGAAGTAGCATCACTCGCTCGTGAGTGCCCTTCTACCTCGCAATTACCTTTTACGGTGTGTCTGCATTGGATATTTTCATGCTACTTGACATTTGTTTCTATGTAGAATGTAGGTATAGGACATCGACTCCACCTGCTTGACAGGTTTGAGCATGTCCCATAAACCCAACAGGCATGATGTTGAAAAGGGAGTTGATAAGAAAGTGTCCCCGTCCCAAGTTCGTCACCTCGTAGTGAGTCTTATAGTGTCATTGTCTCGACCTCATCGTTCTTTCAATATTGGTTGTTGTTGATTATTTATTTTAATTTGTGAATAGTTTCTATTTAATTAATCTTTATTTTATGTGTGATTAATTAATGTTATTTTGTTGGAATGATTATTGTTAGTGATTGTAATTAAGTTAAATGTTAGATTTAAATGTTGAAATTTAAAAGTTATTTAATTAATTAAAAGGTATAAATTAATCAATTTAAATAAATAATGTTGTTGAGAATTGTAGATTATCTCTTTCAAAATATTAAAATTATAAAATTTATAGATATTGTCATCTGAAGATAAAGATTAAAAATAAATGAATTTTTAATTAATTTGTGGGATAAATGTGAGCTCTTAAAGCAAGAAAAAGGAACCAATGCATGTGATGGATTTTTGGGAAAAGGAAGAGCTTTATTTATTTTTTCTTTATTTTTATTTTTGTGAGAAAGAAGTTTTCTCTTCATGGGAATGGTTTTGTTTTTGGGAAGAAGAGGTAACAAGAGTTGAAAAAAAAAAAGTGTGTGCTTCTCTATTAATTTGTCTGTAAAGGGAAATGTAACACCCATCGTGCAAACCCCAAAGGACAAACATTGCAAACATTTTTTTATTTTTATTTTTTAAATAATACAAAGTAAACATGCAACTAAACATTAAAAAATATTTACATTGCACATTAACATCATAACATCAAGTCCTCTGGGGCACACGAGGTCACATCGCATTAAAAAACTCATAAAAAAAAGATAAAAGATAATGCTAAAAAAACTTATCTAAATTTACATATACCAACATTACAAAATCCATTTACAGAAGTACATCCATATAACCATAAGTAAAGGAATAATAGATCACGTGATACAACTATATCAAATCTCATAAAATGAATGGTTACAAATGTTCATATACAATACATTGTTGTTTAATACATTACATCATCAATACAATGAAATCTCCCATACATGTGGGATCAATACATAGTACAAATAATGTCTGATTTATAAAATGAACAACTGGTACAAGCTCCAACTGAGGAATGCTGAGAAGAACGAATGTTGATGGGGAACCCAACGGGTGCGGAGCATGTTCCACTCAACCACGTGGGTTATAAATAACCCATCCCCCCATGCTCAGAGGTGACAAGGAAGTAACCACAACCATGAGTGCCATAAGACAACTCCAATAAAGGACAACATAGTTCAACAATTTCAAATACAACATCAAGGATTACAAAGGACATAAATGACAACATCCATGAGTCAACATAATAAACATAAAACCATAATTCTCATTACAACAAACCAAGGCAATAACCAGTAACCAAGTAACCAAAGAAACAATCATAAAACATTTCCAAATGAATCTGAAACAACAATCATAACAAAATTCTAGAGGAAACCAAGAAACAAGGCATAAGGGCATCTAGTGGAGAGTGTCATCGCATAGCCTACATGGGTTATCCTGGAACTTCCTCCAACATGAGGCGCCGACCCCCATCTATGGTTATCTTGGCCCTTCCTCCTACTTGAGGTGCCGACCCCATAGGGTAGCTTATGTGGACCCGTCAACCTCTCATCAGGACGAGGTTACGACTTTTTCGACCACGACCTTCTTAGTCTACCATTAGTCTGTGATAGCCCTAATGCATAGATGAGGTATCCAAGATTATCTTATGTGTTTTTACTACCCATCCCCCTAAGTTCTATTATTAGGTTTTCACTTGTTAATCTACTCTTATGTGGGTTATCCTGAGCTCTTCCTCCTTTTGAGGCACTAGTCGGGCCACGAAGAGCCACTCTCCCAGAAGACCCCGGAATATAATCCAAAACAAAGCAAGGGTTGTACCATGGGAATAAAGCATATATCACAACCAAAGACATGCGAGGCATTACCCATCTCGCTAAAACACATAATCAAAAACTCAACAAACTCGTACAACCCTTCCAAATAATAATAGTAATAATTTGCAACTTCAAGAGCACACACAATGAGGATAAACACCCAATGATAAAATCAAGCCTCTGGAAACTAAGGTTCACAATATCTCAAAAATAGGTTCACAATTACAATAGGGTTCCCACATCGAGAGAAAAACCAACAAAAATAAAATGGCAAAATAAACAATTTCATAGGGTTTCAGATTCAAATCAACGTAATCAACAATACATTATTTTTTATTACATAAATGCTATTCCCATGATGAAATTTTGAAATAACAAATCAATGGTATCAATCTTATCTTTTCCCATAAATCAATATAGCTAATTTCATAATTTCACCATTTAAAAAAAAAACATTATATCTTACATTTATACTCAATATATATATATATATATATACATAAATATCTATTCATATATATACACATATATACATAGTAGCATACATATATATACATAAATATACATATATATATATATATTTATATATATCTAAAAAAAATATTAATATAAATAAAACTCTAAAAAAAATTTATATATATATATATATAAATATATATTTAATTTTAATAACAATTTTTTAATAAATAAACGTAACTTAAAAAAAATGTAGAAGTGGCCATATGCAGACTGCACAGCAGTCCCTACAGGTTGTTGTGCAGTCAGCGGCCCATAGGGTGAGGGGGAGGGTACGGCCCAACCGTCCCCCCTAACCCTTATTACATATATTTATATTTTAAATTCTTTTTTAAAAAAGAAACCTTCGCATTGAGCAAGAATGCCGAAAGAAGTACAGTTGGCTTGAAAATTAAAAAAACCTCGAACTTCGTTTCACTATAATACAAAATATAATTTTATATAAAATATATATATATATATATATATATATATATATAACATAATAAAACCTCTATTGTAAGGAAAACTGGTAATATATTTATATATATATATATATGAGTATATACAAAAAAAGATTCATTGTCTCAGAGGGAAATAATTTTTCCAAAACCAAATTACAAACACATTGAACATTTTCAAGGTTCAAACAATAATCTTTTTCCATAGCCAAATTTAAAACACAAAACATTTTCAGAAAACCAGTTTAATTTCTTCCATAAGTTTGCTATTCAATAAATTCTAAATCCCAAGAGTTTTCTTTTTCTTTCACACAATAACATATCTATTTTTATTTTTCTTTTGAATAAGAAAACTAAAGAAGAAGCGAATGGAACCTGGAGTCCTGCACTGTTGAAAATCTAATGAAGCTTTGCTTGATCCCAATGGCCTTTTTGCAGTGCTCTCATTCCTGCCTTTAAAACTTCTTCTCCAAATTTCCTTGCTCAAATTTCTAATCTAAGATTTTATTCAGAAGAACCTCCCTAGTACTATGAAAGAAAATGAAACAATTCTCCATAAAACTTCAAAAGATCCAATATTTCAAAACTATTATTTTTGTGCAACTTCTATCAAAAATTTCACGTGAATGAAAAGTCTCTCAAATTTGCTATTAAATAAAAGTATATCTCATCTTTTTCGAAAGCTCTAAAAAAATCCAAATTAAAAGAAATTTTCTAATTTTAATTCCAACTTTTCAGCCAAACTCAACACTCATTGGTCCTTTTTATCTTTTCTTTTCTTTTATTGATTTTATCCCATTTAACAATACTTTCTGTTTTAATTTTGATTTTGCAAGCTTTACTTGCAATTCACACCATTTAATTTATTTATTTCATAATTATCCTCAACATGCTAATTTAATTAAATTAACAAAATACTAATTTAAATATTTAATTTACACTTTTAAATAGATCATAAGACTTTTATATTTTAATACAAATTATTCCAACACTATTATAAATATTTATTAACATCATTTAATTAAATAAGTCACAACATACAAAACACTAAAGTAAAATAAATATGAACAATACACTCACACAAACTACTATAATAAATTGCAAAAAATGACAAAGGTTAACGGCGCACAATACCACTAGACAAGATGGTTTGACAAACATGGGACGGGGTGACTTCCTTGTCATCTCTATTTCAACAACATGCCCATTGGGTAATTTGATGCTCGCCCTATCCTACCGAAGCAGGTGGGATCAAGACTCTATGCCTGCAATCCCTGCATCCAAACAAGATCGTGTACACACACACACACACACACACACACACACACACACACACACACATATATATATAATCAAAACATCACATTGTGAGAAGGAATTGCAGTGTAGCAGGGCACTCATGAACGAGTGGTGCTACACTGTCCTCTCACCAAAACTATTCTAACAATTACAACATTAAATATGAAATAATATTTCTAAACTAACTGATCACATTATAAACTAATTACTAATCCACTGCACCGTAATATATTACTAAAATAAAATTAACATCACCAAACCATAATGTCATATGAAATATCCATGTCCTCAAATGAAATAGCATAATCACCAACAATCTAACTATCCAATCCACCAAACCAAATAATAAATAGTGCTACCACAGTCTCAAAGTATCAAACAAAAGCATAGGAAAATAATAAGTCCCAACAACAACATGAGGGGTATTACATCCTTCCCCCCATGAATCTGGTTTACTCTTGGAAGCTAATAAACAAGTAAGGGTAGGATTCCCTGATACGGGAGGCATCCTCCCATGTTGCTGAAGTCTCATCATTGGTGTCCCATTGGACCTGCACCTGCTCAATATCCCTGGCTCTGAGAGTGAGTCTCCTGTGCTTCAGCACGGCCACGGGCTCTAGAGCTAGCTGCCTGTCCTTGACCTATAGATCATTCCAATCATGTATGTGATTAACATTAGGAAAATATGGTCTAAGGACTGAAACATGAAAAAAATCGTGAATCTGCGACAAACTGGGTGGCAAGGCCAGGCAGTAGGCAACAGGACCAATTCTCTCTAACACTTCAAATAGTCCCACAAAATGGGGCACAAGCTTAGAACCCTTTCCATAATGAATAGGGCTCTTTCGAGGATGAACTCTAAGAAACACTCAATCTCCAACCACAAACTACCAATCAACTCTGTGTGCATCAGCATACTTCTTCTACCTATCTTGAGCTGCTACAAGATGCTCTCAGATGCGAGCTACTTGCTACTCCATATCTTGAAGCATTTCAAGTCCAAGAAGAACCCTATCCTCTAATTGATCCCAGCTCAAAGGGGTACGACAAGGACTACTGTATAAAGCCTGAAATGTAGCCATGCCAATCAAACTATGATAACTATTGTTATAGGAAAACTAGACCAAGTGTAGATAATCTTCCCAACGAGATTGTTGGTCCATGACGTACATGTGAAGCATATCCTCAAGCACCTGATTGACTCTCTTAGTCTGACCATCTGTCTCAGGATGGTAGGCAGAACTAAAGTTCAACTTAGTCCCCAAGGACTGCTGCAAGGATGTCCATAACATGGATGTGAATACTGGATCTCTATCATAAATATTTATGCGCAGTATCCCATGCAATCGAACAATGTCCTCCATGAACACCTTGGTCACCACAGAAGTAGTATAGGAAGATCAGATAGGAGAGAAATGGGCTACCTTGGTCAACCTGTCAATAGCGACCATGATAGTGTCATGTCGCTTGGAAGACATAGGCAAGCTGACAATAAAATCCATAGAGATAATGTCCCACTTCCACTCATGAACAAGATGAGGCTGCAACAAACCTACCAAATGATGATGCCCAACCTTAACCCTTTGACATTCTAGACACCTAGCCACAAAATAACCAATGTCACACTTCAATCCTGCCCAAAAATATAGTGAGCATAGATCAGCACACATTTTCTTAACTCCAGGATGTGCCGAATAAGGAGCTCGATGAGCTTCAGTCAAGATTAGGGTGCAAAGACCCTCTGCAGGAGGTACATACATTCAGGTTGCATCACAAAAAACCATTCGAGTCCAAAGAGTAACCAACAAATTTACCTTCCAATGCTCTGCTCGACTCCATCTCTGATTTCACCACTTGATACCAATTATCTGAAGAAAGAGTTGCGAGGATCTAACTCCTCAAATCAACCTCAAGAGCCACAACAAAAATCTCATGCTTGCATCGGCTCAATGCATCTGCCACCACATTCTCTTTACCTTGAATATATTTTACTTCAAAATCATATTCACACAAGAATTCCATCCACCTTCTCTGTCTTGCATTCAGGTTTGGTTGCGTAAAGATGTATTGCAGGCTACGATGATCTGTATGCAACTCAAACCAATGCCCTAGGAGGAAGTGTCACCACCTTACCAAGGCATGTACAACTGTGGCCAACTCCAAATCATGTGTGGGGTAATTAAGTTCATGATCCTTAAGTTTATGTGATTCATAAGCAATCACTCGCCCTTCTTGCATCAACATGGCCCCTAAGACTTCTAATGAAGCATCCATACACACAACAAAGTCACCTATCAGATCTGGTACTACTAAGATTGGAGCACTAGTCAGCTTTTCCTTAAGAGTTTGGAAAGCTAACTGACATTGATCGGACCAAAGAAACTTCTTTCCCTTCATCTGGAGAGAGGTGATAGGATGTGCTATCCTTGAAAAGCCTTGGATGAACCACCGATAATAGCCTGCAAGTCCCGTGAAGCTACAAATTTCTGAGACATTTGTGGGTACGAGCCAATCCACAATAGCCTAAATCTTTGTAGGATCAGCTGAAATTCCCTCACCTAAAATCACATGGCCCAAATATTGAACTTCAGTCTTATAAAATTCACACTTTGCTAGATTGGAAAATAATTGATTGTCCCTTAAGCACTGTAACACCTACTTTAAATGTTCCTCATGTTCTTCCATAGACCTAGAATAAATCAGAATGTCATCAAGAAACACCGGGACGAATCTATCCAAGTACATTCAGAACACTCCATTCATTAAGCTCATAAAAAATGAAGGTGCATTTGTTAACCCGAATGACATCATAGTGAACTTGTAATGCCTGTATCGAGTGTGAAATGTTGTTTTATGAATGTCTGCATCCGTAATCCGTAACTGATGATATCTTGATTTGAGATCAATCTTAGAGAACACCTTTGCCCCTTTTATCTGATCGAAAAGATCATTAATTCTGAGTAAAGGATATCAGTTCTTCACCGTTACTTTGTTCAACTGCCTGTAATCAATACACAAGTGAAGAGAACCATCCTTCTTCTTTACGAATATCACAGGTTCTCCCCAAGGGGAAACACTTGGGCAGATAAAGCCCTTAGCCAACAACTCTTCAAACTATAGATGGAGTTCCTGAAGTTCCTACGTTGTCATCTGATATGGAGCTCGAGATATCAGCTCAGCTCCAGGTACCAGATCAATCCTGAAATCTATATCTCGCTTTGGCGACATACCAAGTATCTCTTCAGGAAACACATTAGAAAAATCCTTAAGGAGAGGGTAATCATCCAATGACACCCCTTGACTATCCTCTGACTCCAGATCACTCATAGATACAACAAAAATCTTACAATCCTGTCAGAAGTACCTTTTAAGTTGCATAGCAGAGATCATTCACAATGAGATGGGCCTTTGAATGCCCACGATCTCCACCTCCTTTCCAGAAACATCAATACACCACACTGATTTATGGTGATAGTCAATTATAGCACATGGTGTGCACTCAACCAATCCATGCCCAAGATGACATCATAAGAGTCGAGTTGTAGGATTCTGAGGTCCACTTTAGTTGTTAATTCCCCTATACTCAAACTACAATCCTATACAATCTTATCTACAACAACCTTTGTCCCTAAGGACAATTCAACTTGCCATTTTACACCTTGACTAGATGCCACTAGTCTGCATCGCTCAACTACTGAAGGAGATATAAAAGAATTAGATGCACTGGAATCAAAGAGTATAGAAATGCTAGTGTTCTACAACACACTTGATGTCTCAATGATGGTGCTCTGGTGATCTTCCTGTCCATTATCCACTATCACAAAGACACGATGAGATCTTCCTACGTCACCTACTGTCAGCTTTGATCCGGCTAGCCTCTGATTAAATCTTGAGGTGTTCTTCTGAGGACACAATTTAGCGATATATCCTTTCTGCCCACATGAGTAGCATCCAGTACCTCTGCCAAACCCTCTGCCCCTTTGATGGAGCATTTGACTGTTGAAAGCTTCCTCAACTTGACGCTGACTAAAAACTAGGTGTAGGCTGCACAAAATGCTCCTGACGAGCTTGGTTCCTGTTCTGATCCCTATGGAACTAAGAATTGCCACCCTACTGATATTGAGAGTTCTTCTGCCTTGACTGTTGCTACTAAGACTGTTGTTATTGTTGCTGCTACTGTTAACCCCCTTTAGAGGGTGGATACTTGTTCCTAGAAGATCCTGTACCCTGTGACTGACCTCCATGAGTGCTAAACCCTGATGTAGGTGCACTACTGATCTATACTCCAATGTGACCACCCAATGCCATGGCCAAATTTTCCTCTACCAAACAAGCCTTTTCAACTACCATTTCCATCGTCTTCGATTCAAAGACTTGCATGCCTCTACTGATGTGGGCATTTAAGCCCCAAACAAAATGTTGCACCAACATCCCTTCATCATGGTTGATCCCTGCATACTACTTCAATTCATAGAAGCGTCCCTCATACTGTTCCATAGACATTGACATCTGCTTAAGGTCATGAAACTCATCAGCCCTGCGTTGCCTCCAATGATCTGGAAGGAAGTGAGCCCTGAACCTGTCCAGAAATAATTCCCATGTGACCATGCTGATATCCAGATGTAACTTTTGTTCTTCCAGTTGCCACCAAGTAGATGCAAAACCTCACAGATGCATAACTGCGCACTGAGCTTTGGTATTGCTTCCATAGGGGTGCATCACGAATTAATGATCCAAATCAATTAACCACATTTCCACTTCCAAACATCCTCCAGAACCATTGAACGTGGGTGGGTGAGCTCTCATCAAATCTATTATATGGCCTGCTATCACTGCATCTTGATCCACAGTTATTTCCCTTCGCCTCGATGACCTTTCTCTTTCTCTTTCAACCCGCTATACCTCCTATGGCCTGGGTCCCAACCGATCAAGAATCTCTCCCAAAATGTGTTGCAACTGACCGTCTAAACCAGGTTGTTCCGGGTTCAGACCACCACTTGATGGATTGTTGTGAAGACTTTGTTGTTCCTCATGCTCAGAGCCATGGGAACTAGGAACTGAGGGACTTTGCCAGTTTTCTCTATGACTAGCACCACGGCCTCTTCCACAGCCATGTCCTCTACCTCGAGGCATATTTTTGCACAACAAGATAAAGGTACAAATGAGCTCAAGAGTCAAACACAAGGTTTCCTAATGGACTTAACTACCCAAAGACCCCAACATTTGCAAACCTTGGCTCTGATACCAAGTTGTAACACCTATCGTGCAAACCCCAAAGGACAAACATTGTAATTTTTTATTTTTTTTAAATAATACAAAGTAAACATGCAACTAAACATTAAAACATATTTACATTTCACATTAGCATCATAACTTCAAGTCCTCTAGGGCATGCAAGGTCACATCACATAAAAAAACTCATAACAAAAAGATAAAAGATAACACTAAAAAAACTTATCTAAATTTACATATACCAACATTACAAAATCCATTTACAGAAGTACATCCATATAACCATAAGTAAAGGAATAATACATCATGTGATACAACTATATCAAATCTCATAAAATGAATGGTTACAAATGTTCATATACAATACGTCATCATTTAATACATTACATCATCAATACAATGAAATCTCCCATACATGTGGGATCAATACATAGTACAAATAATGTCTAAATTACAAAATGAACAACTGGTACAAGCTCCAACTAAGGAATGTTGAGAAGAATGAACATTGATGGGGAACCCAATGGGTGCAGAGCATGTTCCACCCGACCACGTGAGTTATAAATAACCCACCCCCCCATGCTCAAAGGTGACAACAAAGTAACGACGACCATGAGTGTCATAAGACAACTCCAATAAAGGACAACATAGTTCAACAATTTCAAATACAACATCAAGGATTACAAAGGACATAAACGACAACATCCATGAGTCACCATAATAAACATAAAACCATAATTCTCATTACAACAAACCAAGGCAATAACCATTAACCAAGTAACCAAAGAAATAATCATAAAACATTTCCAAATGAATCTGAAACAATCAGAACAAAATTCTAGAAGCAACCAAGAAATGAGGCATAAGGGCATCTAGTGTAAAGTGTCATCGCATAGCCTACATGGGTTATCCTGACCCTTCCTCCAACATGAGGCGTCGGCCCCCATCTATGGTTATCCTGGCCCTTCCTCCTACTTGAGGCACCTGCCCCATAGGGTAGCTCATGTAGAACTGTCAACCTCTCATGAGGACGAGGTTATGACTTTGCCGACCATGGCCCTAATGCATAGACGAGGTATCCAAGATTATCTTATGTGTTTTTACTACCCATCCCCCTAACTTCTATTATTAGGTTTTCACTTGTTAATCTACTCTTACGTGGGTTATCCTGAGCTCTTCATCCTTTTCAAGCGCCAGCCCCCACAAAGAGCCACTCTCCCAGAAGACCCTGGAACATAATCCAAAACAAAGCAAGGGTTGTACCATGGGAATAAAACATATATCACAACCAAAGACATGCGAGGCATTACCCATCTCGCTAAAACAATAATCAAAATCTCAACAAACTTGTACAACCCTTCAAAATAATAATACTAATAATTTGCAACTTCAAGAGCACATACAACGAGGATAAACATCCAATGATAAAATCACACCTCTAGAAATTAAGGCTCACAATATCTCAAAAATGGGTTCACAATTACAACAGGGTTCCCACATCGAGAGAAAAGCCAAGAATAATAAAATGGAAAAATAAACAATTTCATAGGGTTTCAGATTCAAATCAATGTAATCAACAATACATTATTTTCTATTACATAAACGCTATTCCCATGATGAAATTTTGAAATAACAAATCAATAGTATCAATCTTATCTTTTCCCATAAATCAATATAGCTAATTTCATAATTTCACCATTTAAAAAAAATAAATTATATCTTACATTTATACTCAATATATATATATATACATAAATATATATTCATATATATACACATGTATGCATAGCTGCATACACATATATATATACATAAATATACACACACACATATATATAATTTTAATAACAAATTTTTAATAAATAAAAGTAACTTAAAAGAACGCAGCAGTTCGTATGGACTGTTGTGTAGTCGGCGGCCCATAGGGTGAGGGGGAGGGTACGACCCAGCCGTCCCCCCTAACCCTTAATACATATATTTATATTTTAAATTCTTTAAAAAAAAAGAAACCTTCGCATTGAGCAAGAATGCCGACAAAAGTAAAGTCGGCTCAAAAATTTTAAAAAAACCTCGAACTTCATTTCACTATAATACAAAATATAATTTTATATAAATATAAATATATATATATATTTAATAAAACCTCTATTGTAAGGAAAACTTGTAATATATTAATATATATATATATATATATATATATATAATATATATATATATATATATATATATATATATATATATATATATATATATATATATATATATATATATATATATATATATATATATATATATATATATCATAAAAGGTATATATATATATATTTGAGTATATATAAAAAAAAGATTCATTGTCTCAGAAGGAAATAATTTTTCCAAAACCAAATTACAAACACATTGAACATTTTCAAGGTTCAAACAATAATCTTTTTCCATAGCCAAATTATAAAACACGAACATTTTCAGAAAACCAGTTTAATTTCTTCCATAAGTTTGCTATTCAATAAATTCTAAATCCCAAGAGTTTTTTTTTCTTTTACACAATAACATATCTATTTTTATTTTTCTTTTGAATCAAAAAACTAAAGAAGAAGAGAATGGAACCTGGAGTCCTACGCTGTTGAAAATATGATGAAGCTTTGCTTGATCCCAATGGCCTTTTCGCAGTGCTCTCGTTCCTGCCTTCAAAACTTCTTCTCCAGATTTCCTTGCTCAAATTTCTAATCTAAGATTCTATTCAGAAGAACCTCCCTAGTACTATGAAAGGAAATGAAACAATTCCCCATAAAACTTCAGAAGATCCAATATTTCAGAACTATTATTTTTGTGCAACTTCTATCAAAATTTTCCCATGAAAGAAAAGTCTCTCAAATTTTCTATTAAATAAAAATATATCTCGTCTTTTTCGAAAGCTCTAAAAAAATCCAAATTAAAAGAAATTTTCTAGTTTTAATTCCAGCTTTTCAGCCAAACTCAACACTCATTGGTCTTTTTTATCTTTTCTTTTCTTTTATTGATTTTTTCCCATTTAACAATACTTTCTGTTTTAATTTTGATTTTGCAAGCTTTACTTGCAATTCACACCATTTAATTAATTTATTTCATAATTATTCTTAACATGCTAATTTAATTAAATTAACAAAATACTAATTTAAATATTTAATTTACACTTTTAAATAAATCACAAGACTTTTATATTTTAATTTAAATTATTCCAACACTATTATAAACATTTATTAACGTCATTTAATTAAATAAGTCACAACATACAAAACACCAACATAAAATAAATACAAACAGTACACTCACACAAACCACTATAATAAATTGCAAAAAATGACAAAGGTTAACGACACACAATATCACTAGACAAGATGGTTTGACAAACATGGGACAGGGTGACTTCCTTGTCATCTCTGTTTCAACAACATGCCCATTGGGTAATTTGATGCTCACTCTGTCTCGCCGAAGCAAGTGGAATCGAGACTCTATACCTGCAATCCCTGCATCCAAACAGGATTGTGTACACACACACACACACACACATATATATATATAATCAAAACATCACATTGTGAGAAGGAATTGCAGCGTAGCAGGGCACTCGTGAATGAGTGGTGCTACACTTTCCTCTCACCAAAACTATTCTAACAATTACAACATTAAATATGAAATAATATTTCTAAACTAACTGATCACATTATAAATTGATTACTAATCCACTACAACATAGTATATTACTGAAATCAAATTAACATCACCAAACCATAATGTCATATGAAATAGCATAATCACCAACAATATAACTATCCAATCCACCAAACCAAACAATAAACAGTGCTACCACAGTCTCAAAGTATCAAACAAAAGCATAGGAAAATAATAAGTCGCAACAACAACATGAGGGGTATTACAGGAAATAAGAGAAATTGATTCAGAAGTTAGCTTGGTAGAAGGAGTTGGGGAAGAAACTACTGAGGAAGACTAATTTCAAGAAAAGAAGGGTTGTCGTGCTTGTGGATTCAACATCAAATGTAGGATGCTAGGGTCTTCTCTTGTTATTTATCTTATTCCATTTGAAAATGAAAAAAAAAATTGTTTTCCCATGTTTGTACTTGTGTGTGTATAAAGAAAGTTGAATATTGTTGATTGAAAATTATGAGAAAATGAAACCCTCTTGTCTTCTTTTCTCCAAATTATTTTGTCATTGAGATTTTTGGTTGGAGAAATTATCATTTTCTTGGAAAATAAAATAAAATAAAATAATTCTTTGGTTAAGATATGCATGCTTAGATTTACAATTGGTTTGAAAGAAAATCTGTTTATTTTAATTTCCCTTCTAAACTTATACTTTTGTGCACATATATATATATATATATATATATATATATATATATATATATATATATACATACAAATATATATATATATACAAATATATATATATATATATATATATATATATATATATATATATATATATATGTATGTATATATTTGTATAAGTTTGCAATATATATATGAAAAATTTTATTAAAAAAATATATTAAAAAATTTATATTTGAAAAAATTTATTGAAATGTGGTGGGGGCTACCCCCACCACCGCTACCCATAGGGGAGGCACTGTTGTGGAGGCAATGCCCAACACTGCTTTCCACATGTGCTTCCTTGTGCGATTAGGGCTCTCTCAATGTTGAGGGCCCTAGGGATAAGCTCGTCATAAGAAGTGACACATTGCATCTTTAACTAAACAGATAAATCCATATTGACATTAGCAATGATGATTCCGACTTGTTGCTCCTTAGGAATGGGTCACTTGCTCTTACTAGCTCACTACCTCCATCGTTGTAGGAAGTTTCTGATCAAGTTCAATATTTTGATTTTAGGAGTCTTAATGGTTGGAAATCGTAGTAAAATCAAAATTTAATAAGTTTTGGATTAGCATTTTAAAGTGTTTTTTGGGGTCATTAACTTCAAACTATCTTCTCTTTTGCAGGGGTGGTTGCATGCCAAAATTTTTTGGCGTAAAATATCAGAATTATTAGATTTTGTTACCTATCTATGAATAAAAATTATTTGAGTGTGACTTTGATTTTTTTTGAAGATCTAAATAGTCAAGCTTGGTAAAGAAAAATCATGTCAGATAATATTAGTCCAAAAAAAATGAGACACTTGATAGATTGTGGGATAGATTGAAAAGAAAGGGTGACGGGAAATGTTATTGTCCTTGCAATAATTGTAAGGGCTTAAAGACGAGATGACTTTTAATCACAACAACTGAGAAACATTGTAGGTAGCATGGTCACATTGAAGGGGGACATGATTATTGTCCATTGGTAAGTTGTTCATTATATGTGTTTATATTGATTGAATTTGTAAATGTTTAGATCGTTTTAACATTATATATAATATATATATAATCACTTGATCATGATCATGGTTTATTTGTGTCTATCATTATTATAAAGGTGGGGCACCCTAGGATGATATGGATTATCATGTGAAAATGTGGTTTTGCAAGCGGATGGTGGAGCTGTGAATATCGAAGATGAAGTTAATGATCCTATGGAAGAAGATGATCATGTGCCAGAAAATGCAGTTGAAGATGATGGTACAACACATTAATCCATGACACATTTAGTGGTAGAGCTGATCATGATGATCAGGATGACTTTGATGATGTTCATGATTTACCTGTACTTGAGAAGGCATATGAGCCCCTTTATAAAGCTCCCAAAACTCTTCTCTCTTGTTGTATTGTTGTTTGAACTTGAAGGTTATGAATGGTTTATCAAACATAGAAATCTCACTAATGTTAAGGTATGTCATATATGTCATCTTTTTTCATCTATTTTAATTGTTGTTAGTTCATCACTAGTAAATAAAGGATGAAATATGTACCATTAATATTCTTTATATTAACAAATTATTTTTTGTTGTAGATTGATTGGTGAATTTTTGTTACCACCATCAAATATTTTACCTCGCTCATACTGAGATTTATCTACCATTATGAAAGATATCAGAATGGAGTATCAAACAATAGATGCATCTCCCAATGATCATATTATATATCATAAACAACAAGAATTTGCAACAGAATGCTCAGAATGTCATATTAGTAGATATCGAACAGATCAAAAAAGAAAAAAGGTGTCTCATAGGGTTCTTCAATATATTCCCATTATTCCATGTATGCAATGATTATTTAGGTGCGAAAGCTTAGCGCAATTTATGGATTACCATGCATGGAATAGAAGTGGAGTTGGCATTATTTGAATGCCTGCAGATGGTTCTGCATTTAGGGACATGGAGGAAAAATGGCCACACTTTAAAGAAGAACTTCATAATCTCAGGCTTTCATTGGGAGTGAACGGTGTCAATCCATTTGGAGAGCTGAGATCTATTTACTTGGTGTGGCCTTTTTTTGTTATCAACAATAACATTCCTCCATGGATGTCAATAAAGAGGGAGCACATAATGTTGTCAATGATTGTTCCAGGTATTTGTTTACATCAATTTTCTTTAACGTATTAGCATCTCATTTGTATTATTTGTTGCATAATGACTTATAGTTTTTTCATTCAATAGTCATGTATATTAATTTATATATATTGCAGTAAAATGGTTATAATAATTATTTAATGTTTATGTTCATTCAACTAGGTAAGTACCAAGTTAAAGATATGAATGTATATATCAAACCTCTTATCGATGAGTTACTAAAGTTATAGAATGGCATCGCTATGTATGACATCTCTAGACCAATAGGATAAAGACAATTTCAATTCCATACAATGCTTGTATGGACAATTCATGATGCCCCAGGGCTAACACATTCTTGTGTTATGTTATAATGTTCGACTACACTTTAACAATATTTAATTTGATGAAGTAGATATCATGCATATTTTTAAAATAATCTATTCATTATATATAATTATAAAAATGACATATTTAATCCAATTATATATGATCTTGTAGGTCTTCCAACAAAGGGAAAAATTGCATGTCCAATTTGTGGTCCAAAGATGAAATCTCATCGTTCAACAAGTTTAGGAAAGCAAGTGTTTGATGAGTATAGGCACTTCCTCCATAGAAATCATAAGTATCGAACTATTGAAAAAACATCTTTTCAATAGGAAAGAGGAGACTACAGCAAAACCATGAAGAATGACACCTCGCCTATAGAAGTTGGAATATAATAGAATTAATCGTCAAGGTTATACATCAGATCAAATTGTTTATTTATCATATATGATATGTTTTGAATTTATATTTTTATATTGTGTTGTGTTTACTCATGTTGTAATTGACAATGATTGTCGTTGTTAATTTGTTTAACTTATATGCTTTATGAAGGTCGTCAAGGCATTAATGGCTAGCTTCCACAGGGACTGAAAAGTTATCCCAGACAATTTAGTAGGTTGCCCTACTTATGAGCAGCTACAAATTGTGCATTTGTTTGATATAATGCATATCGAAAAGAATATAACAAAATGTTATAGAAAAATATTGGATGGAAGGCATGACAAAAAAATTGTCAAAATTTGTAGTGACATTCAGGAAGCCAATCATGCAATGAAAAATGTCATTCAATTAAATAGCGATGGAGACCAAATTAATATAAGTGCCCTTCCTTGGTTATTAATAGAGCAGCAAAGCAATGCTATAAAAGAAGTCATAAAAAAATTTGATTTCACAGGATTTGCTGCAAACATAAACAATATAATAACAAAGAAAGGTGAATTTGGGTTAGGAGATGAAAATGCATGATTGGCATAGCTTCATTAAGGTAATTATTCTATATATTATATACACTTGTATAATGCATGTACTTTTCAGTGTATTGTGTTTACTACTTTTGGAAAAATAATGAAAATCATTTTATAATTGTTGCAATACGTTCTACCTCTATCTCTCCCAGAGAACTTTGACAACAATGCCAAACAAGTTATATATGATCTTGAAAATACATAGAGGTAAGTAAGCGATATTTGTTCAATTCGTTGTATACATCTTATAATTTCCATTTGTTTTACTTGTTATGTAATATACTATATATTTTTTGTTAAATCTCGTTAATATATTTGCGCCTTGAATCACTTGTAGATGGCTATCATCTAAAGAAATCCATAAAGAAGATATAAATTATTGGTAGAAAAATTCCTCGTCTAATGTGTGAAATGCAAAATTGTCTACCTTCAACATTTTTCAATGCACAAGAACACTACCTCATACACCAAGTTGAGGAGATTGAATTGTGTGGACCTATACACACAAGGTCAATGTGGATGGTTGAGAGGCACTTGAAATTTTTGAAGGCTTTGGTTAGACAAAGAGCACATTCTGAGGGTTCTATGGTGGAGGGATATACGGTATACTAGACCATGGTATACATTAGTGAATATCTTCCTAAGTTTGCAAGAAAGATCCATGTAGATCGCATTTGGGATCCCAACTCCATTAACAAATTCGAAGGGAAGTACCTAATGGGGAAAGGTAGATTGAGGAAAGTGAGAGGTAATTATAAGATGGTCATGGAGATTAATTGGAATACATTTTACATATAGTTTTTATGTATATTGTACTTATTCAATTTTTAATCTCAACATACATCAATTATAAATTAAGGTCGTATATTGTGGTATTTAACTAATTATACGCTATTTGTGAATTTCAATTTTGATACGGATGCACTACATTTGTACGTTGCCAACAATCTTGATTGGATGACGTATGGATTGAACGATGTCAACAATCTGGTCGCACATTAACATGGGAAGTGTGGCTTCATTGGTTAAAGAAGCTCATCGTAATGAGATTCCAATGTTACACAAAGGGAAATTGATTTAGCATATGGTTTAAGAGATAAACATAGGTACATATAAATATATTAATCACCCATAT
Source organism: Sequoia sempervirens (assembly GCA_007258455.2). Lineage (NCBI taxonomy): Eukaryota > Viridiplantae > Streptophyta > Pinopsida > Cupressales > Cupressaceae > Sequoia > Sequoia sempervirens. The sequence goes on along the minus strand of VDFB02172986.1, from coordinate 28,609 downwards.
TATTTAATTATTTTCAAGTATATTGATGTATATATATCTTGAGATTGTTTTCTTTGCATACATTCGGCCAAGAATAAATATGTTTATCAATTGACGATATTGCAATAATTTTTACATGTTTGACATATTGAAGGTGAAACACCACAAGGCTATGTGGTGCAATGGTCGTAAATTTTGAATAAAAATGTTGGATGACATGAAGAAAACTTGTGATTCTGGTATAATTGTAGTCTTTCAGATGACTAATGTTTCATCTAGAAGCAACATACATCCAGAAGTCTCAGAAAATTGATACTATGGGATTTTGGATGATATACTTGAGTGTGACTTTAAGTCCTTCAGATTAATTTTGTTCGTCGTCCTATGGTACATGCTACGATTGAATGAAAATGATCCTAAGAGAACTGTTGTTGAACATGATAATGGATTTACCATGGTTAATACAAGGTTGATTGAGCGAGTTGGAAATGAACCCTATGTTTTTCCAAGCCAATGTGAGTAGGTATTTTACTTAGAGGTTCCAGGTAAACTGAGTTGGTCATTTGTTGTTAGACATGATCCAAGAGGAAGACTGGTAAAGTATAATGTGGTGGAAGAAGAAGATACCGAAGAACTAGAGGATGATGTAGATGATGATCAGGATCAATAGTTAGTTGATGATGTCCCTGATGAAGATTTCGAAGAGGAGGAACTAGATCACGATGTAGGAGTTAATGTTCATGAAGATGTTATCCATGTGGATGATGACATTTTCAAATTTGATATCGATGATGATGATGATGATGATATGACCAATCCTTACAATTTTGAATCTGGATCGGATGATACAAACAAAGAGTTGGATGAAGAAGAAGATCAATAACATTGAAATGTATGAGTTATGTGATTATATTATCTATTTGATATTAATTTCTTGATAGAATTATATTTGACTTATGTGGTTACATAATTAATTCATGATGTTTCTAATTTTTATGCCATTGCATAATTAATTTAATGATGTACTTTTTAATGTTTGAAAGGTCAAAAAATTATAACATTTCAATAGTGATGTTAACAACCATGAAATTAGTGTGTTTTATGTTTCATGTGATCATAAAAGATTAAAAAGTCAGTTGTAGAGGTGGTTGTTTAGTGGTTGACATGTAATGGCATTAAAAAGGCATAAAGTCATCATTGTAATGGTTGTTGATGGTTAAGGATTTAAAATACAAGTTTTTGACATTCGAAAATCTATGTTTTTCTTCAAAATTTATGTATTTTTCCTATTATGCAGCACTATACGGTCACATGCAGCCATATTTTGATGTGAAATCAATTCCAAGTCATGAAGATATGTGTTAGCTTTGATTTGAATTTTATTTGAGGGCTTAAGGCATTGATTTGAGTTAGAAAGCTTCATTTCTTTGCATACAACCCGATTACCCTGTTTTTGAGGGTTTTGTAGTCCAAACATGTTATAAAGGGGCTCTTACACTTTTTGTGATTACTGTAGCTTGTGTAAGAGGCCCCATGTATACCGTTTTAATTGTAGGATGCATGAATAGGGCATAGGATGAGAAATAAAGAAGGTATAGTTGTTGTCCTCAAGAGTTTTGTGAAGAAAAACACATGAAATGAGAGGTTCAAGCCTAGGTTTCAACAAAAAATGTATGGGAGATCTAATTTTATGAATTTTTATCCATATGCAGACCTAATGGGTTGTTTCTAAACACTAAATATAAATGATATACATATACACACACATGCACATATATATATGTATGTATGTATGTATGTATGTATGTATGTATATGTATTTTTAAATGTAAATGTAAATGCAATTACTGGATGCTCTCCTAGAACAATAAATGCAACATATCATTAAATAAATCTATATCTATGTATATAAATGTGTATTTCTAAATGCAAGTGTAAATGCAAAGAGCATATGGTTTTGTAGTGTTATAGATACAACATATCCATAAATTAATGTAATTGAAATTCTAAAGTCTTCAACAAATATAATATGAAATCAATAAAACTATTAAACTACATGAGAAATAAAAGAAAAAAGTAAATGCATATGTATGTGTATTTGTAAATGTAAGTGTAAAATAAATAAGAATAATGAAAATTATAAAAGAATACAAGGAAAGGTTTAGAGTTTAGAGTGGGAGAGAGATAGAGGGTAGAGGGTTTAAGGGTTAATGGTTTATGGTTTAGGGTTAAAGGTAGAGGGTGTTGGTTTGTGTTTTACACTATAACTAGGTTGGTCTTCTAATCCACCTATGGGATTGTCAATTCCAATCAAGGGCAACTCGAAGGACCTGGACCAACTGACGAGAAATTTAAAAAGCCTCCTACACTTTGGGCTCTGCAAGACCTAGGAGGGTAATCCCTTAATGTGTTTACAACCTCTGCACCAATATCATAAACATCATTAACACATAACAGATAATCCCATTGAATAGCTCAACACAATAGAATAATATGAAATAAAATTGGTTGTTCACTAATAATATCAACTATGTGGAGCATGAGATAACTACAACACAATCCATAGTAAAATATAGTCATTAATTTGCAATTTGTAGCAAGCTCTAGGCAAAGAAAAACAATTATTGAACTACAAAAATAAGTACAACTTAGATCAGTGCCATATATCCATTGCAGGAGTCAAATTCATAAGCATCTAAAGGTTTATGACAGATTTAATACATAACATATAACTTATAAGATCCCTGACAATATTGCATTACAATTTCATTAGTATGTATTCTCACCCAACACTACTTATCAAATCCTTATACAAGACATATCCGCCTATAATCCCATTCAAGCATTTTAATTAATTCCTCTAATTAAAGCTAAAATAAGGATTATACACACCACAATAGTGAGATGAATGAAACAACCCTTAGTCATCTTATTCAAAATTCAAATATGCATGTATAGTGGAGAGACATGAGTTTGAATTTATCATTTCAACTCAAATGCTAGTACTGTTATACAACATTAAATCCCCATGAATTCAAAACCAATTACAGAATAATGCAGAACCTAAATTGTATTTCTCTCTAAAACCATCAAATTTTACAATTTTCTCTGCAACTTCACCTAGACTTGACCAAAAATTATCTAACTTGCTAACCCGTACTTCTAGCCTTAAAATCCTTCTTATAGAAAATGAAGGAGAAAACAAGCATCGGACCAAAAAGTACACATGTCACCAGCTAGTTGGCACACCTTGTGATATTCAAATTTTTTTTACAACAACCATCACCTTGGAGAATATTCTTGTTCATTATGTCAGCTAAGAAAAGTTGATGCAACAACAAAAAACCACAATAAACCCGCATCGAGAATGCCATCAAAGAAAAACTGGAAACCATATTAACCGCAACATCTGATTTACCACTTATTAGTAGTCCATTCCTTTTACTCTTCCTTAGTCAAATATTTAGTTACCCATTTCTAGTATTCTTCATTAGTCAGCCAGTCAAAATTAATGACCTCATTCACCTTGGTATTATAAGGTGTGTATTTTACTACTACCTGATTTGCATATCTTTCAAAAGCTTCCAAAAATGAGGTACTAATGATTTTATCGATACAACTCACCAACAAGTCATAATCTGACTCATCACAAATTAATTTAATTTGATCATTGATGACTTCACTTGGTTGATCCTACCACTGCTGGAGTGACCTGATTTTCCCCTACTCATCAATTATATCTAGTAACAATGTGTTACCCCAATCATTAAAATTCTTCACCAATTCCATGATCTTCCTACTCAAATCATCTGGTAGGGTCTGAAAACCTTGCAATGATTTAACCAACACTTGAGTAGGCTTTAATGATTAGGGCCCATTATTTGTATCAAACCTTGAAGCCTTATACATGACATCCAAATCACTAGCCCTAGGGATCCAATTTTCAATCAATGGTATCACTACTTGATCCCTATCAATATTCTTTATTACATCTAACAACAAAGAATATAAATAATTTATAGATAGAAATTTACTATCAACCTTTTCATTTAAATGCTTCAAGACAGTAGTAACAATCTCCTTTTGCATTGAAAGAGATCCCTCCTCACTTACCTTCAATGATGTCTGAAATTCATCAATTCTTTGCAAGAGCTGCTTCTTTGTATGATCAATAGAGAACTTTGTTTCTTCATCAATTTGTTCTAAAGGATGGGTGAGAGAAAGATTCTAACTGGGAGACCCTGGGGTGGAAACAATTGGAGAAGCAGGAGGCACTGACCTTGCTGTGGAAGGTAATTTATTGGTCCCTGGAGCACTTGATGTCTCCCCAATCTGTTTATACCTAAACCTTTCCACCTCAGTCTGCAACTCAAATTCCTCTGTTGCATCTTGTATTCCTCAATCAAAAGGTTATACTTCTCCATTAGGCTCTTCTTTTCAACCTCCTCCCTTTCAGGAGTCTTTTGGGACAATTTGACCACATTCACAGTCAAATTAGTGGCCTTAGTGGTTGAGGTCTCTGAAGCTCTCTTTATTATTAATCCTCCTCTAAAATTTGGATTAATATCCATAAAATTTGGATTTCTTCCTTGAGGGGCGAATGCCCAAATTGCCAAAGTTTCATATTCCTCACTAAAGGCAAAATCTTGCAATGTTGCCTTGACTTCTTCTTCAGAGTCTTGCAAAGGATGCTTGGAATTTAAAATAGCATTAAATGCTACAACATCTGCAATGTCCCATTTAGGAAAAATCAACACACCATTCTGACTCACTGGTCTTCTTCCCTCTTTAGGAGTGATGTTCTTAAATTCCTCCGTTAATTCAAATTTTACCTCCTCATCATTATCCTGGTCTAACCTATCAGGCCTTAGTTCTCTTCTCTTCTTACTTTTCTCTTGATATTCTTCAAATTTCATCCTCCATGCCAATTGCAAGAATACATGAGTTTTTACAAATGTATTGTCATCTAGAAACTCCTTACATGCTTCCATTCTTGCATCTTGTACACTTTTTCCTTTTATATCTAAATCAGATAAAACCAATTCAGTTGGCCTAGGAGAGGAAGGCATACCAACCTGCATGTCCTGATCAGTAACAATAATTTCATCCATCAAATCCTCCTATGGTTGATCAATTCTATCTTTTAGGGCTTGTATTAGATGGTGGTGATGAGGGACTATCTTCTGGTGATGATTCTAAATCAATGATTTTAATTTCCCTAGGCACTTTGAATTTTGGACCTGGTTGTGAAGGCAACTTCATTATTTTCTTTCCTTTTCTATCCACTTCCTCTTCATCACTGCTATCATCCTTTTTCCTCTTGTAAATAGGCCACCTTTCTGTAGGTTGGTATGTTGGCCTTGTTTCAATTGGCTTGGCACCTTGTTCCTGTACACCCAGACTTAGTTCTAAATTTATCTTTTTGGTCCTCAATATGCCCATAATTTCCTTGAAGTTCTCCATTAGAAAGTTAATCTTCTTATGGTATGGATTGAACTCCAACAATGGATTATACTTCAGATCCATCTTATGCACAATATCTAATAACTTATCATAAGCTATTCATTTCTCCTTGTTCAACTCCTGCATATTTAGATTAAATTTATTTCTGGTCAAATCCTTAGGAAAGTTGAACTCATGCACAAATTTTCTAGCCTTTATTCTTTGTTTGAAAAAGGGAAAAGAAACCCTCAGGATCATTTTGCCACTTTGGACCACACCTCAAATGGTAATCATCAAAGAATTTTTCAAAATGCACCCAACCTCCTTTTGAAAAGGAAAAATTAGACACCACTGTATAATCAGGGAAAAATATTCCCTTACCTCTCCCTATGAGGTTGTCCTCATGGATACAACCTATTTTTCACATAACTTCTACAAACCCCACTCTTGGTGGCACATTGTATGGAAATATATGGGGGGTTTCTTGAAAACTGTATACTCTCAAAATAGTATTGACTGGGTATGGGATAATGTCACCCCAGTTATGGAAAACTTTCAATTCTAGCTTCCTCCCTTTTGGCCTGAGGAAATCATGCAATTCCTCAGGGATCTAGGGTACATTCACCATTAGTATAACCCTCAATCTAGAAGAAAAGAAATTATCAAATTGCACATAATTGGTGCTTTCCTTATTGCAAGATAAATCTGTAGCCCATAATTGTACTGACAATCTTTCTCCATCAACCGATTGCCTTAATTCCATCTTTTCAAAGAAAAAATCAACATTCTTAAATAAGAACATATGCATCAGCATAGAATACTAGAACTGACTTCCAGTATCATTTTTCTACAACTTTGACAACCCTTCATGTATCCTCTCAGCCAAGAAAGAAGTAAATTCATGTCACAGAGAAGTTAGGGTGTTGTATTTGCACCCCCATGAACATGTATGCAATAGGCATTGTTGTGCAATTTTGCACACACGCCCCACTTGGAGTGGGGACCCTCTTTTCTGATTTTGGATGTCTCTTGGACCTTTGGTTTTTATTGGATTTGTCCTTTCAAGGTCTTGGGATGTTGGTCTTGCTTGCCTTGGTCTTGCCCTGAGGGTTAAATTGATCAAACTTGGGTTTTAATGGAAGTCCGGGTTTTGCCCTGGGTCCGGGATTTTTTGGTTCACCTGGATTTTCCCGAGTCCTGGTCCATCGTCTGTCGCTATCGAATTTCTCTAGAGTTTGGGTTTTTGGATGAATCCAAGATTTTCTGGGTCACCCGGATTTTCCCAGATTGCGTCGGAATCCCGAAAGGGTGCGTTGTTCGCGGGATTCATGTTCACCCGGATAGTCCAGCTGGCTCAGATTCTTTCAAAATTCCGTTTCGACCTTGGGTTTTTGGATTTCCTTGATATGTCTTATCGACCATTAATGCTTGAGGTACGTCCTCTCTAGGGCGATTGTGAGAAGATTTAAAGGTTTTTAGTGCCCTTCCTGATCTCATTGTTTATTTGTCATTTGCTCTAGCGCTTGAGTTTATTCATTTTGAGCTTTATTCGGTGGATTTGGTTTGCTTGCGCGTGGATTCCTTGGACATCTGTGTTGATATTTTCGTCGCTAGGGCTCCCTGATTCACAGTGACTTCTTTGGGCTCGAGGTTCATTCAGATTTAATCCATGGTAAGTCGTTTTGACTTCTCCTATTGTTTGCGCTTTGATTGAATCTTCCAGGTTATTGAATGGTGGTTATTTGGGTCGGCCCTTGTTTGTTTTCATGATCATGTATTTATTGGATTAGGGTTTGAACTCATCTTTTTAGCATGTTTTAGTACCCGCACTATGCGTCCCTTTGATTATCAATCAAATGTCGGATATACCCCTGTGGCTAGGTGTTTCTATTAGGGCTTTGCCTTGTTGGCACGTAGTCTGCTATATTTTGTAGATTAGGGTTTCGATATGTCTGCTCAAGGTTGTTAAATTCGGTGGAGTTGTCATGATCCTCTTGCCTTGTGTTTCGCTCGACCTTGTTCGCAACACTTGAGACTCTGGTGCGCCCAAGCTTCATCATTTTGAGGGATTGTGTCTGGATTTTGAGCTTGCTTTAAGCTCTCATGGTGGAAGTTTAGCTATCAAACTTAGGGCATCAGTATTTTATTGTAGGGATCTCCCATTTGAGAGTTTTAGGAGTTCAAATTCAGGTGCAATTGAGATTTGACTTATTAGAGTTCGAGTTTATGCTCGTTGGATTCAGATAGGGAAATTTGTTTGATCTCTCAATTAATGTTTAGCGCGTCAAACGATCATCGGGTTTCTGAGGTGTCTGCAGAATTCCTGCATGCCCGGATTTTCTCGGATTCATCCATTTTCCCAAAGTATGATGAACTCCTGAAATTTCAAGCTGTCCGTAGAAATTCGAACTGTCTGGATTTTTTTGCTTCTTTGCCTGTTTTTGGTTGATTTTGATTTTCAAAATTGAAGTGATGAACTAAAGGTTAGATGATGATTTCTTGTTGCTAAACGAATCAATATCATGCTAATTATGCATCTATTTTGTCTGTATTGATAATTTATTTGATGAATGATGTCATGGCAGCAGGAGTCCGTCTAGGTCAGATTTCTCTGAATTTCGCCCTGACTGGATTTTCCCGGTTTACTTCATTTTCCCGGATTATTGCATTTTCCCAGATTTTCAAGATTGATGATTAATGATTGATCTTAATGATTTCTTGAGATTTCAAAGCTAACCTCTGATTGAGATGTGGATGATAATTGGGTTCTCATGAGGCTCTTTATTGAATGCAGGCTGAATCAAGCAAGGCAGTGGCAAGAAAGACCAAGGGAGATATAGTGGGATCATCAGTTTCAGATACTGAAAGGATTAGGTTGGATGAGAAAAGTCAGTTGCCAGATAGTAAGGTGGCTTTAGTTTGGTCAAAGGTCTCAGATACTAATGTAGGGGCCTGGAGATATGAAGAATTTAAAGAAAGGACAGCTCAGAAGGATTCATCAGTCTTGACCAAGGGGATGGTGAAGTCCAGACTGGCTCATGTGGCAAAATTTCCTCCTGCAATTCAATGCTACGAATTGATATTAGAGTGTGCCCGACATTATAACTTTGACATGCAAAGGATTGTTAGCACTGATGGGAGAGTGTTGGAAAATTTTAACCCAGTCTCCATCACCCAGGCATTTGATATGCCAGACTTGCCATGTGTGTGTGCCTTGAACATGGATTTAGCTAGAACTTACTATGAAGATGAACCCACTAAAGCCCAGCAGATGATCAATTCCTAGCTTGAAAAGCCAAAATCTCATTTCTCTAAGTTGCCCAAATAGTTACACAGGATCAAGTTCCAACCGGATATATATGATGCAATCACATTGTTGAGCAGGGTGGCTGGTTTGAGGAGTGCTGGGGTGTTGGAGAATTGGATGGTGCATGTCATCAACAAGATTGAGCAAGGCATTAATTATCATTGGGTAGGGATTATAAGTGCAATGATTGACAGGCAACTAAGAGATGTGCTGGAATCAAAGAAGTTTACCATGTCATCTTATGTGGTATATGTGCTTGCTAGATTCTATCCATACCGGGGATTGAACCCAAAAGGAACATTTGGACAGGACGTCATCTATGAGGTATACCCTGAGTTGCATCTTGGGAATCAGAATTATAGAAGAGCAAATGATGCATTCACTATGCATATTACTAGGTTGCTTCAGAATGCAGAACATGTGAGAATTTTCGATGGAGCCAAGGAGCTGATCGAGAAATATGGAGCTTGGTTTATACAATTCCCTATCTTCTCCTATATCAAGATTGATGGATGTCCAACTGCTCCATACAAATTACCGCAATATCCTACCGACCATGTCATACTCTTGGATGTTACCTGACAGATATGTGATTTTGATGCCATTGTTAAAAGAGAGAAGCACAAAACAGGGTTCGGTGGGGATTTTCCCTTGAAGATTGGTATAGCTGAAGTTTTCCCTTCAATCCAATCAGCTCACGCATTAGGGGAGGAGCTGAGTACTTATGGGTTCTCTTTCCATTCTAAGAGGACAAACTTTGACATCATTGGCGAAGCACAGAAGGCCACCAAATAATATCACCACAAGGATGATCTAGAGGATTACTGGGCAAACAACAAGGATGACTTTGAGGTGAGAAAGAAAAGATATTCTAGGCTTCCAGTTGATGTAATCAGAATGTATAATGTCAAGTTGATCCCAGATCAGTTGGAAGATGATGGAAATTTAGTTCAAGATCATGCATATGAATCAGTTAAAGACAGGCCCATTGGAGATATAAACTGGTCAGAAAATGAAATAACTGAGTTGGAGGAATTGATGGCTCCCGTTCTGAAATTTACCAAGTCATGGCTGAAGCATAAAGTATGGGAATTGGAGAGCGAGAAGGTACCCTGTACTTTTAATTTGATGGGAAATTTAAATGCTCATTCCACTTCAGAGGAATCTGGTGAAGATGATTCTGCAGGTAAAGCTAAGGTAAGCTCACCTTTCAAGATTAAAATCAGAGGCCCTAAAGAAGATGAGCTTGAGAAGAAAAGAAAGCCTAGGGGTAAGAAGAGGAGTCGTACTATGAAAATAGGTAAGTCTGCTAAAGAGGAAGAATTTGAGAAAGCAGAGAAAGAGGATATCCCTCTAGAGAAAAAAAGAACAAGGATAACTAGGGCTTCAAAGAAGAAAGATCAAGAAACTTCTGGGTATAAGACAGACTCTCATGTGATTGATGTGGAGAGCTCAGGGGAGAAAACCAGGGTTTATTCAAGAAGATCAAGAACTCCATCTCCCAAGGAGACCATGTCGAAGATGGATCCTCTTCCAACGGCAACCACTGTGGAACAACAGAAAGATACTTCTCCTTCATTGGGTATACCTGAACAGACAACTCATGAAGAGCATGAGACCAATGAGGAGGCGAAACAATTTAAGGATGGAGAACTTTTTGGTGCAGCTGCTGAGATTGAGGTGGGAGATGTGGAGGTGCATCCTTCTCCATTGGTACAATATGAAGATTCTCCTGCCAGTAGCAAAGAAAACTGATCCCATGAGAAGGAGGATGTTCTTGTCAAGACTCCATCACCCCTGCAAGAGGAAGAGCCAGAGTTGGAAGACAAAGGTGATCAATCTCCTGAAAAGGAGAAGGATGAGACGGTAAGTCAATCTCCTAAAGAGGTCAAGAAGGATGAAATCCGGGTAGATCCTGCTGTTCCGGATTGGCTAGACAAGGAGATCAGGAGAAAGCAGGTCATTGTTGAGGACACCCCTCTCAACTGGGATGAGATGTTGGCTAAGATTGGAAAGGGAAAGAAGAAGAAGGTAGCCAAAGTGATTTCCAAGATTGAAAGAGATGAAGCTAGTAACCGAGTTATCCATGTTGCTACCCCTGCTGCTGATAAGAGTAGAGATGAGGTCACCGGGAAAGATTATGATGTACAAACCATTAATCTCGGGCCTGCTTCTATGGAGCAAGACATTGAATAATATGAAGGGTCTAGTGTGGTGATCATTGGAAGATTGAGGAAGGAAACACAGTCAAAGCATGAGCTAACGAAGGAGAATGAAAGGCTTAGGAAATGTTTAGAAGATTTAATGAAGCCTTTGCAGTCTTTCCACCCATCCTCTTCTGCCACTGCTGGTTTCTTGCCGAAGGAGACCATTTCTGAAATTGAAAAGATGAAGGCTTCTACCATGACTACAATAGATTGGTTGAAAGAGGTGTAGACTAAGGGAGATAATGCAATAAAGGAGATCCTTTCAACTGGAAAAGATGCAATAAGGGCTAAGGATTTATTGGAGCATGTCTTATCTCAGGATAAAGAGGACACTGATCTTTTATTGCAGAAAACTAAAGCAATCATGGAGTATGGTAAGGATCAACTAGTCACTGATGGAATTCTTTCTTCATCTAGGGTTAATGAGCCTTGGGAGTGGTTCGAGGCCTTGCAAATCCAACAGAAAGCCATCAAGAAGATCTATAAACAAAAGAAGCAGATAGATGGTAATTTAACCAGTGTTTATGATGGATGCATCACTTTCTTTGAGATAATGACTAGAAGGAGGAAGATTGCCCCAAAATACTTGAGTTTGGAAAAATTAAGGGAATGGTGGCATGATGTGTATGCCCCTGATATTGAAAATGTTGTGACAGAGCATCAATTGGATGATGCAGCCACTTATCTGGCTGTGGTGGATAAATACTTAGCATATAGGGGGGATTGGGATATAGTGGTTAAGCAATCAAAGGAAGAAATTGGATCAATTGAATGTTGGCTCAAAGTCCTACCCTTGCACCTGTTGCTGAGTTGGACAAGATGTTTTTGAAAGTTCATGAATCGCTGGATCAAAATAAAGATAAGGGAGATGGTGATTAATGTCAACTTGGAGATTTGTGCTTCCCTATTATTATGGGGCATGTGTTGATCCGGGCTGCATTGAGGACTATGTTTTGGCCGACCTTGATGATGTATCGGCATTTAATGTGTGCCTTATTTTGAAATTCCTGAGGCCGACTTGTTTTGCTATTTTATTTTGTAAATGTCTGGCTGGGCCGACATGTTTTGAGGATTCTCTATAAATGGCATTTATGCCTCATTTGTAAGGGGTTAGACAGATAATAGAGACAAGTTAGATTAAGGAAGAGCTAGAGCATTTTATAGAGATAGTATTTAGTTTCTTTGGAGCAAATGTTGTAACAGAGAACAGTGGAATTGTTGCTACATTTTGGTGATCTAATACAATTGAAGGCATTGTGGTTTCTCTGGTGAATTCCTTTGTGTTAGTTTATCTTGCATGGTTCCTGTTGTCCCATCTTTGAAATTGCTTGAAGACATAAGATTTGATGTTAAATTTAGAACTAGATTAGTTTGGTGAATAATGTTTATGGTTTCATGCTTGGAATGTTTGTAGCAATCTCTGGTCTATACTCCTAGTAACTATCTGATTGTAGTAGGCTGGTGAAGTTAACCTGGACCATATATCTATTTGTGCTTAGTTCGATTGTAGATGAATGCCTATGATTTGAAAATTTGTATGCCTTAGAAGATTGCACCTTTCTTGTGATATTGCATTGTGGGTTAAGCAAGAATTGGTTATTTGAGATTGGCCCATTCCAGGAATTTATCATTTGCATTGTTCATCCTAGAAATAGTTTATAGTTTAGATTTCACTACATCTCTTGCACCCTCATCTTTTGCTGTTTCTTTATTATTTTTGGTTAGATATAGGATTTAAGATCATAATATTGAAAAATCTGACAAATTGGAATGACACAGTTTGCTTGTAGTAAGGTCCGATTGTGATTACCATCATTTTCACATATTATCTGAGTTATCTATGCATTGTCAAGACCTGACACCTGAGAGACCTTGGGGTGATTTTTAGTAACTTGTTGAAAATTACCTTTCAAGAGAGATAGAATATTGTATTTTGTCTGAGTTGTTGCTATGCAGAAAACATCATCAACAGGCATCACCACACGAAGATTGAAACCCAAAATCCGACACAATGAATAGAAAGTGGCCAGAAATGATTTGCAAAATAGTTTAATCTGAAAGGTTCCTGGTCATTGGGGCTGATATGAAATCGTGAACCTCCTGCCCTAGCCAGATGAGGTGGAAGCAACTTAGCTCTAAAAAGAGACTTCAACTTTGCATATTCCTGCTTCATTTCCTCAAGATTGATAAGAACCAAGTCTTCACTCGGTTCACTCAAGTCAAAAATTTGCTAGACCTCTTCTCTATTAACGCTCAACAAAACCTTTCCATCATTATCCCTTATTACCCGTGTGACAGGGTCATATCTTGCAGCCACTGCCCTAAGTAAGTCTATGTCAGGGAACACGTTTGGGACCACCAACTTCCCAAATCATACATCCAGCCATTTGAAAGGGGTGAGGAAAATTCCTCTTTCCATACCATAATCTGAACATTGCAAAGCCTGTGAGAGGAACCCTAGCATCAACAATGTTAGAGAAATTATATACTAACCCTTCCCCTAGGATTTTCCCTCAGATTAGAACCAATCCCCTCTTCGTATCATTAATTTATTAGGGCAATTGATCTAGGAAATCATCATACATGTTTCTTTTTAAATAGTCAACTTGGCCAGAATGTTGCTTTGGTGGTGCCATCTTGGAAAAATTAGGGTCTTTTTACAATTTCACACTTTGAATAGCTAGGACTAACTAGAGATAGGAAATTATAGAACAAAACACTGCAATTTCTCACAACTATAATTAAACTATATCCCTAACATGTTTATCAACAAGCTCAATGAAAAGCACAACAAATCTTTTCCCAAATTGAAGTACAGAATGACTGAGAAGCAAAAAAATTTACTCACGGATTTGTTTGTAGAAGTCCAAAATTTTGGCTATAAAGATTCACAACTTTGCTTTCGGCTCTGAAACTGCTCCACAAAATACTTGAATGCTTTGTGATACAAATAAAACAGGAGAATTTATTTTATCTTGATCAAATCATGCTAACAAATGTCTCATCTTCCATTAAACTCACTCGCGCTCTGTAGGAATGACTCCAACCATATTTGATGCAGATTTAAATTTTAGCCATCCACATGGCAGTCGCCCGTGATATCACAATCAGTAAGGATCCTGCAAGTTTGGATCATGTGTTGGTAGGAAACCGTAGATCTTGAGCATTTGTGATCTTGTTCCTTCAACACAGTCGCAACCTTATTATTAACCGTCGAGCAACTTTTTCATCAAGATTATAACATATCCACTGATTTAAAACATGTGCACCTCAAGAACACTTTAGTAACTCACCATTTAATGTATTAAGGCTAGATTAATTTACCATAGTATTTCCTTCATTCCTTCAGCTTCATCAGATGAGACAAGTGGCGCCCACCTGTGATATTGCGATCAGTAAAAACCTTGCAACTTTCGATCATGCAGTGGCAGGAAACCATTAAGATCTGATGATAATTGATCAATGGTCAACAAAACTTATCACCTTCAGCCTCACCAGATAGGACACATGGCACCCGCCCGTGATATCACAATCAACCAAAGCGGTGTGGTGGGGTCATCGCGAGATGGTGGGGAACGACTGAGATCAAATGATAGTTGATCAACAGTCATGCGAAGTTCATCCTTCTGCAAAAAAAAAATTAAATAGACAAGGGGACATCACTAGGTGGATGGTAAACAATGACATAAGTTTTTTTTAAATGATGAAACATGGGGCCAACCAAGATTTAGGAAAATAAAACCCTGCAGAGAAAATAAAATATTAAAATAAAGGGACTCAGCCTAGATGGAACATTATGACATAAGTCATTTTAAAACCCCTCAAAAAGTAACATCAAAATAGATCCCAACGAAGGCGTAAAATAAACACAAGGGTTTTATATGAAAATAAAGCTAAAACCACCAACCCAGGGAAAATTTTGACACCATGAAAGACCAGTAACACTAGGCAGGGTAGGAATGGAACATAAGGAGAAAAAATATAAAGTTCCATCAGAGGGGAGAGAGATAGAGGGAGCGACTGAGTGAGAGAGACCTGAGAGAGGGAGAGGGGGTAGGAGGGAGATTCTTGAGAGAGATAGAGGGAGGGAGTGGGAGAGAGATAGAGGGTAGAGGATTTAAGGATTTAAGGGTTAAGGGTAGGGGGCTAAGGGTAGAGTGGAGAGACTTAGGAGTGAGAGAGAGAGAGGGAGTACTGGGAGAGAGATAGAGGGTAGAGGGTTTAAGGGTTTAGAGTTTAAGGGCTAAGGGTTTGAGGTTTACAGTTAAGGGTAGAGGGGAGAGAGATAGAGAGAGTGAGTGAGAGAGAGAGACTTGAGAGAGGGAGAGGGGGTAGGAGGGAGATACTTGAGAGAGAGAGAGGCAGGAGTGGCTTAAGGGTTTGGACCTCCCATGGGCTAAGGGTTTAGGGTTATGGGTAGAGGGAAGAGAGATAGAGGGATTCAGTTAGAGAGAGAGGGAGGGAGTGGGAGAGAGATAGAGAGTACGTAGAGGGTTAAGGGTAGAGGGTAGAGGGTTTAAGGGTTAAGGGTTTAGGGTTTAGGAGAGAGATAGAGGGAGTGAGTGAGCAGAGAGAGACCTAAGAGAGGGAGAGGGGGTAGGATATTGAATATACTGAGAGAGAGAGAGAGGGATGGAGTGGGAGAGAGATAGAGGGAGGGAGGGTTAAGGGTAGAGGGTAGATGGTTTAAGGGTTTAGGATTAAGGGTGGAGGGGAGAGAGATAGAGGGAGTGAGTGAGTTAGAGAAAAACCTGAGAGAGGGAGAAGGGTTATTTTGTATATATTAATAAATAATATATATATGATAGTAGCATTTGCATCACAACATGAAAGACACGATTAGAATTACTTTTAGTTATAGAATTAAGGTTAGGGTTAGATATATATTTAGTTAGGGTTGGGTTAAAAATAGTGTTAGTGTTAGTTTTACGATTAAGTTTAGGGTTAGAATTAGAGTGATAATTATTGTTGAGATTGAATCATAACCCTAATCTAACCTTAACCTTAAACCTAATTTAACCCTAACCCTATTTTTAATTGAACTTTAACTCTAACCCCAACCCTAACTCTATCATTGAACCCAAGCTTTATCCTAGAACCCCAACTCTAATTAAATGGTAAACCTAACCTAACCTTAACCCTAATGCTAATCCCAACCCTAAGTCTATCTATAATTATAATCCTAACCCTTCTCATTCTAACCCTAATTATAATCTTAATTATAATTCTAACCCTAACCATAATTCTAATGCTATTCATAATCCTTAGTTTAACACTAACCATAGTTTTCATGACAACCTTAACTCTAATTATAACCCTAATCAAACCCTGACCTTAACCTTAACCCTAACCTTGAGCTTAAATAAACCCTAACCTTAACCTTAAGCCTTAGCTTAATTAAATCAAGATCCTAGCTCTAACCCCAAACTCATATATGTAAGATAATTATAATTTACCAAAACCCTAACCATAATTGAATCATAACCCTAATTGAAATATAATCCTACCTTTAATTGAACCCTAACCCTAATTGAATCGTAATTTTAACCCTAAGCCTGATTAAACCCTATTTTTAACTCTAAGACTAATTAAACACTATTTCTAACCCTAACCCTAAGCCCATCTAAATCCTAGCCCTAATTGAACTCTAACCCCAATTGAATCATATTTAAACCCTAACCCTTAATGAGCACTAACCCTAATTAAACCCTAACACAATTAAACCATAATTCTAACCCTAATTTAATACTAACACTAACCCTAATCCTAATAACATATTATTAGGGTTATATTTATTAATGTCTTAATATTAGTTTATAAATTCAACATTAATTATAAATATTTTAAAATAAATTGAGCATTTCAATCTAAAAATTTTAATATTTGACATTACAAATAAAATTAAACTAAATCTCTAATTTTTAAAATCCATAAAATATTTATTATCTATTTAGTTTTACTAATTGATCTAATACAATTAAATTAAATTAAATATTCATTTTAAATTAATTAAACAATTATTAATTGGAATTTTAGAATAAATTAAGAAATAAGATCTATAAAATCAACTTTTTCTATTTTTTTGTGTCTAAATCATTTCATTTTCTAAAAATTATACTAAATTCTAGATATCATAATTAAAACACAAAACTTTATTCTATTCTAATCCTAACCCTAGTTAAACCCAACCCCATTTGGACTCTAACCTCACCCTAATTGAACACTAAATCTAATTGTAATTGACCACTACATAATTGAATTTCTACCCCTAACCCTAACCCTATTTGCACCCTAACCTTACCCTAATTGAAATTTCACTAAATCTAATTGTAATTGACCACTAAGCATAATTGAATTCTACCCCTAACCCTAACCCTAACTCTAACTAAACCCTAAACCTAACTCTAATCAAACCCTAACCCAAACCTACTTGATTCATAATCCCAACCCTAAACCAAACCCTAATTGAACTTTAAAACTAACCTTAATTAAGTATTAACCCTAATTGAACATTTATTGAACAATAGTCCTAATTGTACCATAACCCTAACTTTGAACTACAATTGAACTCTAATCCTAACCCTAACACTAATTCTTATCCTAATTGAACCTTAACCCCAACCCTAACCTTAACCTTGACCCTATTTGAACTCTTATTGAATTCATAACCTTAATTAAACCCCAACCTCATCCTCAATCCTAACCCAAATTGAACATTAATTGAACCCTAAACCTAACCCTAAGTGAACACTAATCCTAATTGAACTCTAACTCTTTAGTTGAAAATATTAAAGTGCCTTATATTTTCCCATTCATCATCATTTATCATTCAATTCCTAATAGAACTTCAAAAATTTATACTTTTATAATGTTTCCTAATACACACCTAATATTAAGGGTTTAGAGTTTAAGGGTTAAGGGCTTAAGGGTTTAGGAGTTTAAGGGTTAAGGGGTTTAACGCTTAGGTTAAGGGCAGAGGGGAGAGAGATATATAGGAGGAGAGGAGAGGAGAGACCAAGAGAGGAGAGGGGTAGGAGGAGAGACTCTGAGAGAGAGAGGGTAGAGGGTAGAAGGAGGGAGGAGATACATGGAGGAGAGAGAGAGAGGCAAAAGGGGTAGGAGGGTGAGACTTGGAGAGAGGAAAGAGGAGGAGGGAGAGATATGGGCAGAGGGTTTTCATGGGCTTAGGAGTTTAAGGGTTACATGGGTTTAGGGCTTGTGGGTTTATGGCAGAGGGGAGACACAGTTGTGAGGAGTGAGCAGAGATAGATAAAGACCTAAGAGAGGGAGAGGTGAGAGGGAGAGGGGGTGGGAGGAGAGACTTGAGAGGGTAGAGGGTAGAGGGTTTAAGAGTTGCAGGAGGTTTAGGAGGGTTTAGGGTTATGGAGTAAGCGGAGAGAGATAGAGGGATTCAGTCAAAGACAAAACCCCAACCTTAGGATTTTCCCAATACCATAAAATACTAGTAACATAAGATAGGACAAGAAAGGAACATAAGATAGGACAAGAAAGGACAAATTCAAAAGATGCAACATACTGTGTTGATATGTCCTTCGATCTTCTTAAGAAGATCCATGATCTGTTTATAAAGGAAGTGACTTCATAGATGCATCAAGTTCAATTATGCATCTTTTAAACAATGAGGAAGCATTTCAAGTTGTTGTCAAGCCCCTCTCACCATAACCCTATTGGATAGTCACACATCACATAGGAAGGTGAGTTGTTAGGTCACCCACATATGTGACAGGTGGCTGTCCAATAAAGATAAAATGAGGAGAATATGTGTATTTATTACACATACCAAAAGAAGAGCAATGGTTGAATCAAGGTCATGATACAAGTACAAGGAAAACACCTTTGCAAGAGCTACAAGAGGCAAGGGGGAATTGATATTATTCATTCATGGGTGTACTGGTGAAAGTGAATGCAATAGGTAAAGGTCATTGTCATTGATAAGGACAACCAACAATGCATGCTACAATGGTCTCATGAAGGACAACAACAACAAAAAAAATATAAAGTTTCACAAGGCTTTATTCAAGGCCTTCACAAACAAACATTAGGCGAACAAGTTGCCAAATAACATTCAATGCATGATGTTTTAAGGAAATGCATAAAAGGAAAAGATATTCGAGAAATGTCAACTCTAGTTGACACAGATAATATGCCTATTGAAAACATGTCATTACAAGAGGTTTATGAAAGCAATGGAACCCTCATATCATGTGATTGAGATACAATTTTTATGCTCATAACCTTTCATGTAGGGGTTTTGGTCATCATGATTGATCAAACATGGATCATGATTGCATACAAGAAACAAAAAGTTACAAATGAAATTAAGCAGTTATGATTCAAGAGAGGTCTCATTTTGGAAGCCAAGGCCATTGTACAAGTGTATATGAAAAAAAACTATGAGGTTATGCTACAAGACAATCATGCAGGTTCATGTAGGACATCAAGAATTACAATGGTACAAGTGCATATGAACAACAATCAACAATCAGCAACAAGTAGTGAAGGAAGAAAAGCACAGTTGTATTTTTACCTTTTCATACCATTGATCATCCATTCCAGCAATAGGCTATAATAGTGAAGGCATATACTTGCACAGGGGTGTTTTAATGAAGATATTCAACATAAAAACCATCATAAATCGTGGTGCTTCAAGGGAATAGAGCATAGTCATGAATAAGAACAGTACCATTAAAGGCTACAGGTTTGTCTTCATGTTATCTATGAATTTGAAAAAATAAATCTACACTGGGTGACAACATGACTATAGCCATGAAATGGATTGTAGTGAGATAAACAATATAAATGGTTGTTGCCACTATCTCATTTTCTCTTTGGATAGTCATTACTAAGTCCTAACAAGTGAATAGCAAAGGGATAGGTGTCAATTATATACCTTCATTTGACAAGTCCTAGACTTTTGGTGATCTCATTCACCCAATAAGGCATTGCTTAGAAATCATTTCATATCTTTTTGACAAAATCAAAAGGAGGATTGATGTATCCAATTGTAAGAAGAGATAAATGTCCAAGCGAGGGGTAGTACCATCATCTTAGGTACCACTGCTGCAAGATGATAAATGACAATCCTTGTGTTTGTATGCATGGAGGTCCTAAAGCATACTTTGGGTAAGGTGCATTCATGACATCTTTTGGTGAAAGGTTCCCAAGCATGAGCAAAGATCTAGTGTTCCATCAAGCTATGTTGGAACGATTATACGCTAATCCCTCCCCTAGGGTGTTTCCTCACATCAAAACCAATCCCTTCTTCCTATCATTTGTTGACAAGGGCAATTAATTAAAATGCTTAAATGGGATTATAGGCGGATATGTTCTGTATAAGGATTTGATAAGTAGTATTGGGTTAGAATACATATTGATGAGATTGCAATGCAATGTTATCAGGGATTGTATATGTTATGTGTCAAATCTGTCATAAACCCTTGAATACTTAGGAATTTTACTCCCACAATGGATATATGGCACTCATATAAGTTTTATGATTTAGTATTTGTTCGTCTTTACCTAGAGATTGCTAAAAATTGCAAATCAATGACCTATTTTATCTTGGGATTGTGTTGTAGTTATCTCATGCTCCAAATAGTTGATAATGTTGATGAATAACCAATTCTATTTGATATTATCCTATTATGTTGAGCTATTAAATGAGATTATTTGTTATTGTTAATGTTGTTTATGATATTGGTGCAAAGGTTGTAAACACATTAAGGGATCACCCTCTCGGGTCTTGCAGAGCCCGAAGTGTAGGAGGCCTTTTTAAAGTCCTCATCAATTGGTCCAATTCCTTCGAGCTGCCCTTGATTGGGAATGGCAATTCCAAAGGTAGATTAGAATACCAACCTAGTTACATTCTAAAACAAAACCAACACTTCCCTCTACCCTTAACACAAAACCCTAAACCCTTAACCCTTAAATCATCTACCCTCTACCTATTGATCGTGTTTTCTGCACAATAACAGCTAGACAGAATATAATATCCTATCTCTCTTGAAAGGTAAATCTCTATTGGCAAGCCTCAAGAGATAACCCCAAGGTCTCTAATGTCAGTTCTTGACTGTGTATAAACAACTCAATAACGAAATGTGAAAATGCTGGTAATCACAATGGGACCTTACTACGAGAAAATGCTAAATCAATTTTACCAGATCTAACAATTTGATGATGCTTCAATCCTAGTTTTAACCCTAAAATAAAAGAAATGAGAAAAGAATAAGGGTTTCAGAGAGATTTCTAAATCTAATACTACTCCTAAGATTAACAATGAAAGCAACCAGTACTCAAAATGGACCAATCCTTCAAAACTGATTTCTACTTGACCAAGATAAATCTACAATCTCATAGAAAATAGTGCAATCTTATGAGGTGTTAGGATTTTCAAATCGTAAACCTTCATTCAAATAACCCTATTGCAGTTAAAAATGAACAAATCTTTACAATCAAACTTAAACATACGGAATATGAAGTCCAGGCTAACTTTGCAAAGCAACAATCAGTTGGTTGCAAAAAGTGTGGAATGAAGGATTGCTGCAACATTCAAGTATTGAATCACAAACATTATTGAATCAAATCTAATCTAAACATTAACCTTATCAAAGCAATTTTAAAGATGGAATAACTGGAACCATGTGAAACAAAAGAAACAAGTATGACACCAAATCACAACATCATTTCTTGTATTCAAATTGTTCACTGTAGCAACAATTCTAGCTTTCTGTTACAATATTTGCTTGAGGGCAACTGCCTGCTAACTTTACTTCTAACTAGCTCTAATCTATGTTCTAGTTACAAATTCTAACCTTCTAACTATTTCAACCTGTTCTAACCGTTTACAAGAGAGGCGACATGCCCATTATATAGAAATCTTCCAGGAATTTGTCGGCCAGGCAAGGGTTTCACAATAATAACTTGGCACAACCATCCGGCCAAGACAGTCTTTGAAATGAGTCAAATCGGCAATAAATGCACGTCCCGTCCAAATCGTCCCGAGATCTGTTTTAAAGCTCGGATGACGCACAGGAAGATAATAGGGAAGCACAAATCATGCCACAGCTCATCATTAGCTCTCTTCCCTATCATCCCCACGCCGATCTGACTCCTAATGTAGCTTCAAGAACGCTACATCTAAGTCGGCCATAGGTGGTACTGGCAGAACCCTAAGTTGCCTCTCAATGGATGCAATCTCGTCCCTTGAGTGTTTGACTGACCTATCCCAGTCTACCTTATATGTCACATGCTTATCAATAACTACGAGGTAGGTGGCCACATCATCTAGTTGGTGCTCGGAAATAGAGCCATCATCAAGTGGTGCATACACATCATGCCACCATTCTCTCAATTGTTCTAGGCTCAGGTACTTGGGCGCAATCTTCCTTCTTCCCGTCATGATTTCAAAGAAGGAAATGGAACCACCATAAACCCTAGTTAGGGTGTCATCGATCTGTTTCCCTCGTTTGTGAATCTTTTTTAGCACCTTCTGCCTAATTTGCAATGCCTCGAACCATTCCCATGGTTCGATAGCTCTAGAAAAAGGAAGAATCCTATCGCTCACCAATTTGTCCCAGGCGTACTCCATTAGAGTTCTGGTTTTCTTTAGAAGGAGGTCTGTATCCTCCTCATCTTGTGCTAACACCTATTTCAACCATTCAGTCGTCATGATAGCATCCTTCCCTATTGACAAAATTTCCTTAATAGCTTCGTCACCCTTTTCTTGCACCCCTCTCAACCAATTCACAGTGGCAAGGGTGGAAGCTTTCATCTTTTCTAGCTCAGTTATGTTCTCTTGAGGCAGAGGATTGGTAGTAGAGGAAGAAGGATTAATGGCCTGTAGTGGTTTCATCAATTCCTCCAAGCACTTCTTGATATTTTCATTTTCTTTCTTTAGTTCCTGCTTGGTTTTCACTTCCCTTCTCAATCTGTCCACCATAACTACACTGAAGAGCTCATAGTCTTCAATATCCTGCTCAACTGATGTAGGCCCAAGATTAAAAATCTGTATATTATAATCATTTCTAGCCACATCATCTCTGTTTTTACCTGGAACAGGGGTAGCAATATGAACCACCTTGTTATGTGCCTCATCTCTCTTAACCCGTGAGATCACCCTAGCCTTCTTCTTGCCTTTATCCTTTCCAATCCTGGCTAGTAGTGCATCCCAGTTCAGTGGACTATCCTCTATGACCACCTGTTTTCTCTTTATCTCTTTCTCTAGCCAATTAGGGATAGTAGACTCCAATTGCACCCTACTCTGCCCCACTTCCTCTTCCTGCCGATCTCCTGCCATTTCCTCATTCAAATTCTATTCATCAGGAGTCTCATCTTTCTTACTTTCTTCCTCTTCAACATGCTCCTCTTCATGCGCAGGTGAGGGAACCTTTTCTGCTTCTTCCTCCCTTGGAGGAGATTCAACTACCTCATTCCTGACTAGTGACTCTGCATATGCAACCAAGGGAGATTGCATTATCCTTTCGATTTCTGCCTCTACACTATAGAGTTCCCCTTCATGGAATTCCTCACCCTCAGTATCTAGATGATCATCAACATCCTTTGTCCCACCTGGTTCACTCTGGGTTTCATGAGCGGGAGGCACATCATCATGCCGCTCATCATGAGAAGCCACCAGAGGTAGGTCAGCCTTAGGCACACTGTCCCTAGGAGAAGGAGTCCTAGACCTCCTTGCATACACTTTGGCCTTCTCCCCTGAGCTTTCAAGATTTATCACTGGTGGGGCAACTTCTTCCCCAACCTTGGAGGCAACCTTCTCTAATAGTTTGACAATTCTTTTCCTCTTTGGCATAGGAGCATCAACCTCAGGACTCTACTCAGACTTCTTAGTCCTTGTTCTCTTCTTGGCCTTTGGCCTCCTCTATTTTTTTGCTCCCTGGACCTCTTCCTCCTGAACACCTTTAGATTTAATTTTGACAGGAGAGTCTAGTTTACCTTTACCTCTGGGATCCTGCTCGATGGATTCTTCAGAAGTAGAATGGGAATCCAAGTCCCCCATCAGGGCATATGTGTATTTTACTCCCTTGTTCTCCAACTCCCATACCATGTGTTTGAGCCACATTCTAGTGAATTTGAGGACTGGATCCATCAATTGTTTCAGTTCCGTCTTCTCCTCTTCCAACCAATCCACATCACTAGTTGGTTTGTCCCTTATCACTTCATAGGCATGATCCTGGATTAAGTTCCCATCACCTTCCAATTGATCAGGCACTGCCCTTACATTATATAATCGAACAACATCTACTGGAAGCCAAGATAATTTCTTCCTTCTAACCTCATATTCATCACCACAATTGGCCCAGTAGTCCTCTAAATTAACCTTATGGCAGTAGTCTCTACTGGCCTTCTTTTGAGCTTCCCCTGTGATGTCAAACCTAGATCTCTTGGAGTGGAGACACAAGCTAAGAGCACTCAATTCTTCTTCTGAAGCTTGGGAAGAACCAATGGAAGGACATACCTCTCCAGTGCCAATCCTTAGGGGAAAATCCCCACCAAATCCTGTCTTGTGTTTGTCCTTCTTGACAATGGCATCGAAGTCACAAATATGCCTAGTGACTTCCAACAATATGATGTGATCAGTGGGGTACCTTGGAAGCCTGTATGGGGCCCTTTGACAATCGTCAATCTGAATGTAGGAGAAAGTCGGGAACTAGATGAACCATGCTCCATACTTTTTGATGATCTCCTTGGCTTGATCTGAAATTTTGATATGCTCTGCCTCCTGAAGCATTCTGGTAATATGCATGGTAAATGCATCATTGGCCCTCCTGTAGTCCGAGCTTCCCAGATACAACTGAGGGAAAACTTCATAAATGATATCTTGTCCAAAAATTCCATTTGTATCTAATCCCTTGTAGGGATGGAATCTAGCCAGTGCATAGACCAGATATGAGGTCATTGTGAAGGTCTTTGTCTACAACACATTGGAAAATTTCTTATGAATCACTTGGCTGATGACCCCTGCCCAATGGTAGTTGATATTTTCTCGTTCCATCCTCACAATCGCATGGCACATCCAATTCTCAAATGTACCAGCACTCTTCAATCCAAACACCCTGCTAATGAAGGTGATGGCATCATAGTACTACTTAAATTTTGCTCTATACAACTACTTAGGCAATTTGGAGTAGTGGGACTTGGGCTTCTCCAGCCAGGAGTTGATTAGCTGCTATGACTTCACAATTTGGTCATCGTAGAACTTCTGAGCTGCCTCAATGGTGAATCCCACCACATAAGACCGGTCCGACATGTTGAAGGTTTGGGCAATGGAGACCGGGTTGAGATTGGCAACAACCCTCCCTTGAGGCCCAATGATCCTCTACGTATCCTAATCATAATGCCTGGTGCACTCAAGGACCAGCTCGTAGCATTGCAATATAGAAGGGAAGCCAACAACATGCGACAAACCTGACTCTTTCATTCTCCTGGCCACCAAAGGAAGATCCTCGGATGTCATTCTCGCTTTAAACTCCTCATAGTCCCATAGGCCAATGTTGGTATCAGTGACTTCTGACCAGACAAAAGTGATCTTGCTCTCAAGAACCTTGCTCTTGATGTCTAGCTTGATCCACTCTGCATCAGACAATGAGAAACCAGCTGTCATTTTGCTTGATTCAACCTGCATTCAACATGAAAACATAATGAAAACCACAAGAAAGCAAGGTTAGTCCATCAAAACCCCACTAGAACACATCTCCCATGGTCAAGGTGTCATTAAAATACATATAAAATCACCACAACAAATTTTGGGTTTCAAGACCATCCACAAAATCTAAGCTAGAGAGGAATTTCGAGAAATTCCAGACTGATCAGATTCTAGCGAAAAACCTAAGAAACACCTACTTAATCATCAAACCTGATCATTTTTAATCAATAAATCACCTAAGAGATTCAAATATGACATGAAATAATCATCAAATGCATCACCAATTATAAACGGATTCAATTATTTCATGTTCCTTTACATTTCACCAAATTTCGGGGAAATTCGTGAGGGACGGATTTCCGCGAAAAACGAGTCAGATGGGAGTCTTCAGAAAATCAGGGAAATGACGGATTTCGGAGAAATCCGGACTCGACGGAAATCCACAGTTTAGGCACAATCTCAAACCAATGGAGATTCCCAAAATGAAGGTTTCGGCAAGAGCTATGAGCTCGCCGAGAAGTCTCGGCGACTTTTGGGAGTCACACCAAAGGAAGCAACCATAATAGGTTTTTCCAAGAGTCAATTGTTTTGATGTAATTTCTTGGTGAAAAGGGACACATCAAACATATCGGTATGAGCTAAGGGTGGTCGGGGTAAGGTCTTGGCGAATTCATCTTGTCTCATCGACCATTAGATTTTAAACAATCACTTCAGCCAGACTCAAGTTTCAATATGAGGTCCCAGCAACTGTGCTATGTTTCGCTGATGAAGAGTTCCATCGACATAACCTCTTGCCGACATTATGAAGTCACCCCGGGAAAAGATCAGGGCTCGCTAAGAGAAAAGGTTTCGCTATGAAGTCCTGGTGATCCTTAGGAGTCTCGCTGTAAGTCAAGATTTCAGAAAGAGTAGGGAGCTCACGGTAAGGTCTCAGTGAAGCATGAATGTCTCCCCAACTCAGAAGAGCATTCGACAAGAGTAGGATATGTTCGGCGAAAAGTATTGCCGAAAGCGAAAGTTCTAGCGACAAAACGGAAGATCGGCAAGATGAAAGGAGCCCGCTATGAGCTCTTGGCAATGAGGTTTTTCTTGCCAACAGAAAGATTTTCGACATGAGAGCTATGGTGTCCTGGTGACCAAATACACACTCACAAAGGGCTTCGGTGAGAGTGAAAAGTGCTCAGTGGGAGGTCTCGCTGAAGGACGGATGTCTTGGCAAAGCATAATGAATATTGGTAAAGGTACCGAATCCCGCTATGACCTCTTGGCGACAGGGACTTGTCTTGCTGAAAGCGAGTATGAGCAAGCATGTCGATGAGACATCTCCTTGCGGGGTGAGGTCTCGATGAAAGTAAAGGTCTCGCCGACTGATATGCATAGATGATTTCATCGGTGTAAAAATGATAATGTCACGGTGATCTAACATGAACCTAGGAAGACCACTTTGGTAAACCTCAAGGTGGTTGATATGATATCTCAGCGATCTTGAATGGTCACAGCAAAGGGAGTCCAGAAGGGACGGAGAGTCCCAATTTCATCCAGACACTAAACCAACAAAGGATTTCAAAAAGTTCAACTTAGGGCAAGTCGGGGATGGACCTCTCACGAATTTTCCTTACATTCTAGGTCAATCCTAAGATGAAATCACCTGATATGGCACTACCCTAGGTATAAACCCTATTCGTCCACCATTAGCACACAGGCAAGCTCAAAATTTAGTTGTTTCACTGTTGAGTCATCACTAGGGTTTACTAATCACTCTCAGGCAAGATTCATTAAAATGCAGATGGACACATGAACTCAAAACTCGCCTGGGAGGTGACAACAGACGCAATACCGACCAACCCTAGCACGAAATAAACACATACGCAGGAATTCAAATACCAACGTGCCATTCATAATTCAATTCAAAGTAGAGAAATCAGACACATACCATTATAAAGAAGGAATTGGTCTCAGAAGTAGCAAACGTGAAGCTCAAGGGTGGCCACAACGAACACAGGCAATAACACACTAGAAATCACCCCCAAATCAACCAAGTCAAAGCCGGAAGTCCCAAAATCCCAACCGAATACTGACAAGAAAGAACTTCTCAGCTCAAATGATGGAAAACAATGAACATAATGGTGCAAAAGATCTCAAAATCAAGTTAAATACGTTTCTCAGATCATGCACGGAACCATTAATGCAGTCGATAAGATAGCCAAAGAAGGAAATCGAGAATTTGAAGACAGGGCAGAATCCGGGAAAATCTGGACTCGACGGAAATCTATGAAGACCAAAATTTCCTGAGCAACGAGTGTCCAGCTGGAGTCCAAGCAAGATTTGGGAAAATCCAACCAGGGTGGAAAATCCCGAATCTGAGCAAAAGCCCAAAATTCATCTAGAACTTAAGATTTTCAATGAATAACCTGGAAACACTTAGGCATTCAAAATAAACAATTAAGCACGTGCCTAAGTAAGACAAAAAAACTCAAAAAGAGAGGGCCAGAACACCAAAATCGAAGCAAAAGATGGTCCCTGCTTACAGCGGGGCGTGTGTGTGAAAAATTGCACAACACTACCCTTAACCCCCCTCCCTCTATCTCTCTTCCACTCCCTCCCTCTCTCTCTCTCTCAAGTCTCTCCATCCTACCCCCTCTCTCTCTCTTAGGTCTCTCTCAACCCTTAACCCTCCATTCCTTTATCTCTCTCTCTCTCAAGTCTCTCCCTCCTAGCACCACTCCCTCTCTGATGTCTCTCTCTCTCTCTCACTCACTCACTCACTCTATCTCAAGTATCTCCCTCCTACCCCTTGTCCCTCTCATAGGTCTTTCTCTCACTTACTCACTCCCTCTATCTCTCTCCCCTCCACCCTTAACCCTAAACCCTTAAACCATCTACCCTCTACCCTTATCCCTCCTTCCCTCTATCTATCTCAAACTCACTCCCCCTATCTCTCTCTCAAGTATATTCAATATCCTACCCCCTCTCCCTCTCTTAGGTCTCTCT
>VDFB02172984.1:0-23228 GCA_007258455.2 Sequoia sempervirens | reverse complement strand
TAGAATGAATCTGGGATTCAATATAGTTTTTGCATTTTCAATTTAGGAATTAATCTTGTTTCAATTGGTATCAAAGGCTTTGATCCTTTATGCATTGCACAATTGTGTTGCACATTATAAAATAAACCATAAAGAAAATTAAAACAATACTCATTCTTTAATTTAGAGTTATAAAAAAATCCACAAGATAGCAATTATTTCTTTTAACAATCTTTATAAATTTTCTTTGTAAATATTAATATTTTATTTTGATAATTAATTAATAGTTTAATTGATATTTTTAATTAATATTATTGTGGATAGTATTTTTAACTTTAAATGAATCAAATTTAGTAATAAGTGGTAAAGAATTACCCCTTCTAGGTTTCCATAAAAATATCCCTCTTTGACTCTTATCCTTTAATTACCCTATAATTAAATTTATTTTCCACCAAAATTAATTTAAAATTCACTTCATGCAAAGGAGAATTTTTTTAATGAATTCAAAACACAAATTTTTCAAGCAGATGCAAAATCATATAAAGTAAATTAGGCTTTCTTGAATTTACGTCAAAGAACTTCAATGCACAGTAAAAAAATCGACTATATTGGAAGTTCAATCATTTTTATTTTATTTTTTTAAAAGTTCAACCTTACTCTTTAATCACACTAATCATACACGGGGGAATTAAATATTCACTTATAGCGAAAGTAAAATTCTATTAATCCACTTATAAATTATTCTTCTCTTCTACAATTAACCCTGATATGCTCATACTATTTACAAATACAAAGGTTGCAGATTCAATTAAGATTTCTTATCTCAGAGTACAGTTACCCATTTCGGTTGAATATGTCTGATTGGAATATATATATATATATATATATATATAATAAATTTTGCACAACCAGGATTCAGAAAACGATTTTAAATTTTCTCTTCTCCTACACACTCTATCATAATTTCCTTTTGTTAGCTAGGCTTCTCTAATCTCTCCCACTATCCATCAATGACTTGAGGTGAATATATAGTTTTGCACAAATATGCACAGATGCTGAGGGTGGAAATGTCTGACAGCTCCCACATTTTCAAGGAATATCTTGCTTAATTCATGCACATTTAATCTTGCATCATTTTCCTGCTTGAATTATTCCATGTAAATTCTGATATTTTCATGGATGTGATTTCCTTCCAACATTAAATCTTCACTTCCAAAATCTCTATGGTGCGGGATATCTTCAGAATCTCCACAAAGCGATATTTTACAAGGGAAACATTTCCCATTGAGGATTTATCCACGAAATTCACACATTTAATTCTTATCAGAGCTTGATTAATCAAGTTGTTCGTCGTAACTTTATCTTGTTAGCTTTGTTGACAGGGATAATAAGGAGTTACAAAGTGTATGACATTTATCTAAGTCGAGAGAACATTGATATCTTACTCTATAAAATAATGTAACTTTAGGTTAATTAAGGCATAACTTCAGGACGCTATTAAATTTTGATAGAGTTAATCATAAACTCTTACGCCTTCCAAGAAGTTTCACCAGTGAAGGTTCTCGCTATAACATGTTTTTGTACATATTTGGTATGTCTACTTTTGAGTTTGAAATCAAATCTTATAGAATTGTCTTCTGCATTTGAAATACAAGCACATGATAGGAATAGCAGGAACACAAGTCTATTCAATAACTAAAGTGCGTGATGGTTTAGTTTGTCAATCTGGGTGACCCCTTCTGATATGTTGTTTTTTGGTCTTCATGTAAGGCCAATTTAGCAGCTGTTTTTTCATGTATTCTGGACTATTTCTTTATGCGTCTCTGTTGTAGCAGCGTTACGTATTGCTGTTATACATAACCTTTTTTCCATGAAGGATAAAATTTTCTTTTTTTCAAATTTAGATTTGTAACTATGATATATAGTGCTTCCAATTGGTTTCATAGTGTTTTATTTAATATTTTTTCATTAATCAAGTTTCGAAGTCAAACCAATTACAATTCAAACATAGGCAAACCGTATACAACGTAATTTTTTTTGTATGTATCAATTTTTTTTATTTTTTTTGTTGAATCAAGGAATTAAATATCTAGTGCACTCATATTTAAAAATAAATAAAATGATAATCTACTATTTTTCCACATGTGCATAATAAAGAGCTTTATTTTTCGGTGAAAAACCTATGTTTAATAAAACTTTAAAAAAAAAACCTAATAAAACCAAAACATATTAAAATTATATTCATTGGATAGCTCGTTCCGAAGACTACCATCATCCAATTGGGCCTATGAAGTCTCCTCCATTTTCATCCTCAACCCGAGCTTTGAAGGGAAAAATTATGGAGTTTTTTTGTATCAGAGGGTGAGGTGGGAAAAGGGGGGTTCACTTGAACCAGGGTTCGCTCGAACCCTAGTTTGAGCGAACCCCCTTTCCACAAAGGTTTTATTTTTGTTTTCTCCTAGGAATGGTCAGACCCTACATTTAATGGGTTCGCTCGAACCAAGGTTCTAGCGAACCCCCTTTGGGTTCGTTTGAACCCCCAAAAACCATTTTTTTTTTTTGCATGGGGTCATTTTTTGCAACTTCTCCTTCCTCACTAGAATTGTAAACCACTTTTGTGGGTTTACCCTCTAATATTATTGCTTGAGATTTGGATCTTTTGTACTCTACATACATGTTTATATCCTTTATATTATTTTTATCATGTCCCCCATTTGGTAGGCATATCTTTTGGCATTTTTCACTATCCTGCTATATTGATAAAAAAAAAATCAATAATTTTCTATAGGATTGCAATTATAATGATTATATTTAGCATTCTTATCACATGTTACTAACATAATATTTATCATGATGATTACAATATTTCTAAGATATTTGATATGATTCAAATGATTATGATTACATTTTAGAGTCAAGCCCCTTCACACTTGAAAATTATGTTGGACACTCTTAAGGACATTTGTCATGACTATAGGTGTAAGGAACATAAAATACTTATTTCTTGTGAACCCAAAGGTAAAATTTATTAATTATACCAATAAATCTATGAAAAAAAACAATAAAAAAATAATAAAAATGTAAAATAAGGAGTAGATGAAGCCCCTTCATCACCTCCTAATGCTCCTAAGCACAAAAACCAACTTATAACCCTTGTTCTCTACTAATAAAGAAAGAGAAAGAAAATTTCATTCCTCTATATATTGAAACAAGGAATATTTCATCTTTATGCTTTGAAGAAGAATAAGAAAGAAACTTGAACAACAATCCTAATGCCACCTTATTTTTAGACACTACTTCAACATGGGTTCTAAAGAAAAATCAAAATATACAAAGTCTAATTAATCCTTCCACATTCCTAAACTCGTTTAATTAAAACAATCTCATTGAATCCCACTTATCACTAAAATTCCATAATAAAATCCTATCCAACCATTTATTCTAGAAAATCCCAACCCTCCACCTTAAACATGTGATCTCTCACACATGTGTGAGAGGACACTTGTTATTTCTCTCTTCCCAATGTGATCTCTCACACATTTGAGAGAAGTCAAATTTCTCCATCCCTTATCCCCATGCGATCTCTCACATATGCAAGAGGAGTCAAATGTTCCATTCTACTTCATTATGTGTTCTCACATGGACATAATGCATTCTCACACATGTGTGAGAGTACACATCAAAATCCTTCTTCCCTATCACATGTGTGAGAGGACACTTGTCATAGTCTCTCTTTTCCATGGTCTTTTTCACATATGTATGAGAGGATTCAATCTTATCCCTTAGATCTAGTCAAACCAATCCTAGCCATTCAAATCTCTTTTTCCCTCTTCCTCTCTAAGTGTACCAATGACATGATTCCACTTGGAGGAATTTTGTTCACCTTGATCTCAAACATACCTAGCATTTGATCATGAAATACAATCCTAACCCTTGACCCTCCATCCTCAACACCTATAAATCAAAACATCCTCAATCCATTTGAATAAAATATCCATTCCAAAGTCATGCTATCAAATTGAAGAGCAACTGGATAACCATCAACTTATCTAAGATCACATCAATAGGATTCTTGTGAGATCATTGAATACTTATCGAGGTTTCGGGTGCTTCATCCTCTTATGTAAAGGCAAGATGCAAAGGTTCTTGTTTGTTGTGTTGGAATATTGTTTCTTATATATACACAAATCAAAACAAAAGACATATCACCTTTAAGATTCGAGATAAAATATTTATGAGAGCACAACCTAATATGGAATATTAAAATCGTAGATATATATCTCCTATTGAAACACACTTGTTGTACCATCACACCTATGTAGAATATATGATGTCTTCTATGAATCTAGGTTACAGAAGTATCCTCCTAAACTAAATCATGTGATTAACTAGTTTTTGTTGCAAATGTATGTAGATATCAAACTTTAGGTAGAACCAACCCAAATATTGGATTAACACATAGTTCTACTTTGAAACAATAACATTACTCAAGTTAGGGTGCTATGATACTACTATAGGACTAGTTTGGAAACATGTGAATAAAACTAAGAAATTAAATTGATATACCCATTATTATTTTTAAATTCCAACTTTATAGAGGAACTCCCTAAGATGGAGACATATGTAATGCCCTAATGCTTCCCATTTTTTTTCTAAGCTAGTATTAGGATATAAATCTTAGAGCCTTGTGAATTATGATCCTAAACATGACATAAACTAAATTAATTTTATTTTTAATGCCAATGGATTAATATGATAAAATATTATGCTAACTATATCACCTTTTATGCCAAAATCTTATAACATAGGTAGTTTAGAGTAGACATGATTTTGATTAAGGTTTTTATTCTAAAATTACTTAGTATAAATTTGAATGATTATTTTTAGACTAGCCCATATGAAAGATCAACCACATTCATGATAATAGTACTAAAAACATGAGTAGAAAGAATCATAATTTAATTTAAGATCCCAAACCAATGAATTTAGATTAAATTTTAAGTTAATTTTTAGACTATCTAAAAATTTGAAATTTGGTTAGAGTTGTGTCATCCCTTGGAGGGTTTAACAACTTTTTAAGTATTCCATTAGATTTTATAATTATAGTTGTATATTGGTGAAGGGAGTTCTTATCACTAGTGTCTTAAGATTCTAATGTAATAACATCATGTTCATGTGTGTGTAGTGTGTAGTGTCACATATTCCAAGAATTGACTTAGATCCTTGAATTTATTTCCTAATTTAGGACTAAGATAAGATATCAATAATTAATGTATAAATTAAAATTTTAGGGAACCTACCAAAGTCTCATTGTTAAAGGATAAAGCCTATCATGTTTAGGTTTGAATATCTTATTTTCAAGCTTATTTTTGAAAATAAATTAGACCCTTTGAATATTTATCCCCTTAAAAAAATGGTTGAGACTCTAATACTACTCAAGTATCAATTAATTTTCTTTTGTTTTCTTGTTTAGCCTCATGTTGGAAGATATTATTCCCTTATAATGATATTTTATATTTTATATGTTATTTTTGGTGTTTTATATGATTGTATAGAGTAAAATTGGAAAAGAGAATGGTGATTTTTGACCTTGTTTTGATCTAATGGCTTGCATTTTTGTAGTCATTATCAAAGCACATTAGTAGCCCTAAAGTGAATCAATACTCTAATATTCACTTGATCCTTTAGTTCACACAGATCCTAAGAAACCCCATGAAATGTCTTAGGGACCTCATGCACCATTGGATGACCCCCACTTTTATTTTATCAAGTATGTAGATGTTAGAAATGATTAATAAAATCACCACATTGATTACTCTTACAACCCACAAGGATTATTTGGATTTTTTCCTCCAAGTGTTGCATCAATCATT
This sequence comes from Sequoia sempervirens, assembly GCA_007258455.2. Taxonomy (NCBI): domain Eukaryota; kingdom Viridiplantae; phylum Streptophyta; class Pinopsida; order Cupressales; family Cupressaceae; genus Sequoia; species Sequoia sempervirens. The sequence continues at coordinate 17,376 of VDFB02172984.1, read as the reverse complement.
TGTTGAAAACATGATCTAATTTTGAGTACATACTCATATTAGGCTCCATAGAGAATGTCAAAATAGTAGTATTTTATTGGTTGATAGTATTACTTATCATCTATAATGGGTCCTCTACCTTACACCTTATTAAGTTAGCATGCCTAAGGGATGATGACATTGAAAATAAACATTAAAACCTCTTGTACTCTATAGGTGTTGTCAAAGCTTTCAATATCTTATCGATGCACCATTGACTAGTTCATAATCAGGTGGGTGCATGAAGTTGGTCGCACTTTTGTGGCCAAATGGGAAAAAAAATTGAAAAGAGATAACGTGAGCGCATTATAACGCGCTCGCGTTATGTGATTTTAAAAGAAAAAAAAAAGTGAAATCTGTATCATTTTCTTTTTACTGTTTCTCAGCTCTGCCCGCAGCCAAAAACCCTCACTTTCGCGCTCGCATTCTAGGAGGAAGGATTTCTACAAATTTCATCAACAACAGTTGGATTTTTTTTTGTAAATATGGCACCATGATGACAAAGAGATGCGGGAGGTAAGTATTGTTTGCTATTTGTTTTGAATTTGTTAGTTTGAAATTGATTTTGTTTGTTTATGTTAGATTTGATTATTTTTAAAAAAAATTGTAGGAAATCCTGCAAATCCTCAACAAGAAGAGGAGGAAAATCCTCAACAGCAAAATCCTCAACAAAATCAACCTCCCCCACCATTCTCTCTATACCCTCCTGGCACTCAAGAAAATTTGAGGAGTGAAATTGAGAACAATAGAAAAAAAACTGAGGATCTTATTAGTAGGTTGAGTGATCCAAATGCTTCAACCACAGAAAGAATGCTTCTAGAAAATTCATTGAAAGATGTTTAAAAATGTAGATGCAATCACCCAAAAAATATCTGGATGGCAAGATAGGAGGCAGACAGCCAGAGCATATTATGCAGACAAATTATCATATAAACAAGTAAAAGATTTAAAAATTACTAAAGGTGATTGTGCTCTCTATTCATTGACCCTAAAACAAATCAAAATATTACCCTCAATGCAAAGAGGTTTCCTATTTATTGGTGCCACCACCAAGAGATTAAGAACCATTTTTATGAAAGATGGTATATGGTCTTTGATTACCCACTGTGCAATAATTGTGAAGTCCCCCAATATTTTCTTAGGAAACTATACAGTGAGTTTGTATTGAACAAAATCCAAAATTATTTTGATATGAGGGAGTTCTAGGGGAGAGGTGAGGGGTTAGCTCAGGATAGGCCCGGTGTACAGCTGGATCCTACGTGGCAAGGGAGACGACTTCTCGCTAGGCCACCTCGTGAGTAGATTGTGATGCCTATCATTACGAAGGAGAGTGCCGACATAGAGACATTGCAAGTGATCACAACTTTGATCCGGAGTGTCATCCATCACACTAGACCTATTGTACAATGCCATCCAGGGGAGTCTTCAAGTGGTGGCCTTCAAACCCATGTGTGTCAATCTTGCGAGGCGACTTGTTCGTATGGCCCTACCAGCACTCAGGAGGGTGCTACACAGGATCCATATGCTTCTATGCAACCTAATCTGTATGCATCTACAGGGATGGAGAGTACGGCTGACATTTTGCATGATGCATATGGCATTGACACTCAGGTAAAATTCAGCATGTTCATTGAATTTAATTTATTAAATTTCGATAGTGAAATGCAAGATTAACTAATTTAGTTTTATTATTTTAATAAAATTTTAGGATCATAGTGTAGAGACTGGATACACCAGTCATCCACCTACTTATTTTTGCAATACACCTATCAGTGGGGTATGTAACTAGTAAACAATTATAAATTTATTACATGTTAATAGCATTGTTTTACAAATGGTATTTTAATATGTGATTTTGGATGTTGAACAGGGTAATGTTGGAGGTTTGAAGGAAACACCTCCTAGTGCTAGTAGATTTGATCAAACGTTCACAGAGGTAATATAGAATAAAGAGAACTTAACTAATGAATTCTAAGTTTAATAGATTTGTGTAGTTTATATTCATATTGTTGGTTACATTGCATTACACATCATTCAAACTCAAAACATTACTTCAAATTCAATAACTAATAATAAGAAATATATAGTTTAATACTTGTACTCAAAATTTTGTTCATTAGATCTCATACATTATAAGTCATCACGTGGATTGCTATTGTAACTTTTTTGTGATTAAATAATTTTTTATTTTTATTTTCAGATGTTGGTGATAGAAACACTGCCAAATGTTACAAGGACAATGGATATTGGTGTTTCCTCTGCTATACAATCCCCAATGGCTCTGATAGGGGAGGTATGAGGCAAATTACTAAATTTCAATTTACATTTGTTGTTATAGATGAACAAGTTCTAGTGAAAAATCAAACCATTATTGATTCGTAGTTTAATTCCTATTTGGATGGTTTATACAGGGCTTGAGCATGCCTCAACATCAGCGTGCAAATATTTCCATCAAGGAGAGTGATCGTGAGATGGCCGTAAGTGATTATTTTGTTAAATATATCAATTTTTATAATGTAATTTCTATATATTAATGTCTTTACTTCTTATTGTAACAGTTAAAACTTCACTAGGAGCTAAACACTAGGAGGAGTAGTAGGAGCACTCCTCGAGCATAGCAAAAATGGGTGATAGACTTATCGCCATCGGATCGCCAATCAAAGGGAAAGAAAATTGTATTTGAACTAGAGCTTGGAGAGAAATGAATTTTGAATGCAAAGCCCTTTATTGTATGCCTACATGGCAATTTTGTACATATTTTGTATTGGATATATTTGACATTGTAAGCCTATATGGCATTCTCGTAAGCCTATATGGCTATTTTGTAACTATATTTTATACTTATATCGACATATATTGATGTATGCGTACATGATTATTTTGTTTTAATACAAATATTTTTTATCGATGGTGTCCATATTTGAATTATAAATTCATGGTTCAATAGATATGAGTTACATGTATTCAAGTGTATACTTTACAACTTATGCACATATACTTTTTGACGTACGTGTGAACATCAAAAAGTGTGAAATTTTTTGTGTGTAGAAATCAAACGTAAGCCAATTTTGCAATTCTCAGTTCTTGCATACTCGATCTTATGGAGTTATTCCTTCCTAGCACATATTGTGAATATTTCTCATTTGGTGCAGAAGAAAGATTCCTCATTTTTGAACCACTCATAACAAAGAGATTCACAATAAGACTTTAACATTGGAACACTACTCCATAGTTCTCTTGTCTAGACCATAAAGGATTGAAAATTCTTAATTTGATGCAATGATAGTCTTGAGATGAGAATTTATATAACCATGCCTATTTTGAAACTTCACATCTAATATTGCATCAACAAGAACTTAAGAAGTGTTGCATAAGAGTGTTAGGTTTGATAGGCCTTCTCTTCCCTAAGAGAGGAGAGTCTGCATCTTGAATTTTGAACAAAATTTTAAGAAGCAAACATTTTACCTAAAAGCTTCAAACCTAGATGACATATTTGGCTAAGTCTATCTTGAAAATTATCAATGCATTCAAACTATAAAGGAGATTCTCCCTGAAAAGAAAACTTTACACTTTTTCCCAAGGAAAGAAATTGCAACAAGTTGCATGCTTTATCTTATTTCTTTTTCATAGTTCCTCGTCAATCATTCATGGCTTAGGATAGTTCCGTTCCAAGGCAAGGACACCCAAAAAATCACTGAGATTCTTCTATGATCTACAAAAAAAATTTTTTGGCTCTTTCACAATGTAAATAATTATGTAACACTATTTTCTTGTTTTCCTTCCACACAAAAAAATGTTCACACTTTTTAGATTGATCAATGATCAATAATGGCTGATTGTAAACACTTGACATTTTTATGTTTGAACTTTAATTTATAATTTTGTATCATGACATTCGAGTATCACTAATATTTTAATATTTGACTATGAAAGTGGTGGTGTATTTTTGCTATGTTATTTGACTATTAATATGGTGGTGTATTCTGAACTTGATTACTATTGCAAATATGTATATATTTCTGATTTTTATATGTTTTTGTATTACCAAACCCAAAACAAACCCAACCCCAAAAAATTCCCGAACGGTGAACCGGGTTCTCGAACCCCCCGAACCCAAAACTGAACCGTAACTTAGTAAAAATAGATTTTGTAGTTTATATTCAAAATGTTGATTACATTGCATTGCACATCTTTCAAACTCAAAGCATTGCTTCACATTTCATAACTAATAACTAGATGCTAATAGATGACAAAATTTCAATTACAATATAGTTTTTACAAAGTCAACCTAAGCAGTTATGCAATTACTTCACATTGCATAACTAATAACTAGGATCGTTGCCAATTGCATTTGGTTGTCATGGAATTCTATGAGACCACATTTCTTTGAGGCATATTTTGAAATAGTTCCTGCGTTGTCTATACTACCACATTTTTTCATACATGTCTACTAAAGCATTTTGTCAAACAATTCAAGTGTTGCCTTGTTGCTATGGCTGAAAGCCTAAAACAAGTGCTTTCGAACAAGCTATGGATGCTTGGAAAAAATCTATCAAAAGCATAATAGTAAGCAATATCATAGACAAGGCAATGAAATCTTTGAAAAATGCCTCAAAGAAATGAGATCTCATGACGATGGAATGCCATGACAATCAAATGCTTTTGATTGTCATGGCATTCCATCAGGTCATGAGACCTCATTTCTTTGAGGCATTTTTTCAAAGAGTTCACTGCCTTTTCTATGCTAACACATTTTCAATACATGTCTATCAAAGAATTTTATCAAACAGTTCATTGCCTTGCTGCTATGGCTAAAATCCTAAAACAAGTGCTTTCAAACAAGGATGATTCCACAATAGTGTTTTACAATTTTTGGCCAAACTGGACACTAAAATATTTTTAAAACTAAATCTCCACTTTCGGGCACCTATAGCGGCTAAACCATGAGGAATTTGAAGATAATATAAACTAGATTTTCATGAGATTTTTTTTGTAGATTCTAAATATATTTTTTTAAATTTTTTTGGAATCATATTTCACTTCTTTTTCCATCTCCCTCAAAAACTAGTTTTTTTCATAAAGCAACATTTTAAAAAAGTGACTCTCACCGTATAACACATAACTTTTTTTCCATGAAGGATAATATTATAATTCTTTTGAATTTAGATTTGTTACTCTGATATCTAGTGCTTCTAGTTGGTTAGATAAATTTTGATTAAATATTTTTTCTTTAATCAAGTTTCGAAGTCAAACCAATTACAATTCAAACATAGCATAACCGTATAACGCGTAACTTTTTTTGTATGTATTGAAATTCAATTTTCATTTTTTTGTTGGATCATGGAATTCAATATTTAGTGCACTCATATTTTTCAATTTTTTTTTTGATAATCTGCTATTTTTCCACATGTGCAGAATAGAGAGCTTGATTTTCAGTGAAAAACCTACATTCACAAGAAATTAAAAAAAATAATAATAATCAAATTAGATTTTATTAAAATTATACTTTTTTGGAAGCTTATAATAAGGACTACATACTTACAAAGAAATTAATTTTAAATTAATTTGTTTTATCCCCCAAAAGGTAAATCAAAAGTGGTTTTTTATCAGCATTTTGATAGGTATAAAGGAGACTCCGTTATAGGTATGGTTTAAAACTAGTGGGGTTCTATCATAGGGGGCTTGGTCTAAGGTGGTTTGAACAAACCGTCTTTAGTTGGAATCCTTTAAATGGAACATTTCAAGGCTTAAATCATTATATTTTCTAAAAATATGTGATTTCAGCAAAAAATAGAATCTCCCAGAAATTGTAAACCACTATTGTGGCAGCACCCACAAGCTATGGATGCTTAGAAAAAATCTATCATAGCATAATAGTAAGCAATAGCATAGACAAGGGAATGAACTATTTGAAAAAAATTCCTGAAAGAAATGTGGTCTCATGGTGGTGGAATGCCATGATAAGCAAATTGTTGTGGATTGTCATGGCATTCCATCACCATGAGACCACATTTCATTGAGGCATTTTTTCAAATAGTTCGTTGCCTTGTCTATGCTACTACATTTATCATACATGTTTACCAAAGCATTTTATCAAAAAGTTCACTTCCTTGTTGCTATGGCTAAAAGCCTAAAATAGATGCTTCCAAAAAAGATATGGATGCTTGGAAAAAATCTATCAAAGCATACTAATAATCAATAGCATAGAAAAGGCAGCAAACTGTTTGAAAAAAAGCCTCAAAGAAATGTGGTCTCAATGGTGATGGAATGCCATGAAAATCCATAGCAATTTGCTTGTCATGGCATTCATCATTCCATTCCATCACCATGAAACCACATTTCTTTGAGGCATTTTTTCAAAGAGTTCACTGCCTTGTCTATGCTAACACATTTTTCATACATGTCTATCAAAGAATTTTATCAAATAGTTCATTGCCTTGCTGCTATGGCTAAAATCCTAAAACAAGTGCTTTCAAACAAGCTATGGATTCTTGGAAAAAATCTATCAAATAATAATAGTAAGCAACAAGCTAATGCAATACAAAGATTGCAAAAACACTCAACAACTCAGGGGACTCTTGTCCCAAACTCATCTTGGAGAAGATCAAACAAAATTTCAACATTTCATCAGAAATCTACTTTTCATCCACTCAAATTCTCTTATCATTCATCATTCATCCTTCCAAAAATTTGTATTCCAATTGACTCATTCAAAGAAAAAAACCATTTTAGAAAACTTTGATTCAATCAATTAGATGAACATGCATTTCAAAAACACTATTTTCAACAAGGCACTCTTCCATTCAATCAATTCATTCAACTTGTCCCAAATAGTCAATCCATCATTACAATTGGCTTTCAGAATTTTACCAAACCATCAAGCACTGTGAACATCATTATTACAATTGATACAAATTAGGAACTGGCTCTCTTAACTTTGTTCTGACTGAACTTACAATTTCATGTATTATTTTACACCAAGTCTCCTCACTGTCCAACTATCAAAACAACATATCTCACTTCTAAACCTTGTCCAAGAATCCATACATCCCTGACACAATCACTTAGAAAAAATTATCCCAAAATCAACTCACCTATCACTATTAGGTTAGATTTCTATTCTCTGAGCAATCAAGACACTACTTCTCAATGAGACATTCATGCCCTAAATTGGGTAAACCAAACAAACTACTTTCAAAACCCAAGATATGAAACACTTTTAGAGACCTCTTAATGCCCATGTCCTCATATCAAAAACTCAAAATAACTTATATTGAAGAAATAAGCAGTTTTTAGTCTGAACGTTGTAAAAAAGGCTACTAAAATAGGCTTGATTTTCAAAGAAGACCCCCTTCAAACATTCCAAAAACACTTAAAACCTCAAAAAAGTCATTAGAAATAACAAAAAACTCCCAATTTATCCATTTTCAGGGATTAAAAGACTCCTTTTGACAATATATTGACAAACCCTTGTTTATAGGGTGAAAAACTCAAAAATCAATGAGGGTTTCCTATATAGGCTACATGCAAACCTAAAAACCTTCAGCCAACCATTGGAACATGTCAAAATACATCTGAAAAGGAATTTGGAAACATCTTCTAACCCATGCACTTGTTCTTTCTCCACTGTCATGCTGGAAACTATTCATTTTGACTAGAAAACTCAAAATTTCCTGTGTAGCAGCAACTCCTTCAAGGTATTCTTGCTTTTTCCTCCAATCACACACATAAAAACATAACAAATAACCTATCCCTAACCTACTCCACCAATCTACCTAACCTACATTTGTGGAGTAGTGTGGAAATGCCTTATAAGTCTCTCAAAACTCAATGCACAGGATTTCAGACCGAGCCATAAGAAGAATGCTCGAACAAACATTAAATTTATTGGATTCATTCCCAAATGGATGAAAACAAATGGTGATTCCCCAACCTACTGGAAACAATCTAAATTTGAACCCTAAACTCTTGCATAGTCTGTACAAGTTAAGAAACAATTGAAAAACACAGAAAATAAGCTAAAACAGGGAACTCTTTGTTAATTTAATTCTTCCAGAATACAGTGATCTCTTTGCTCGACCTTTACAATGATTTTAAAGAAGTTTCCAAACATCAACTACCTTTTCATCTTCCTTGAACGACCTATGAATCATCCTCTTCCTTGATTTTCTTGATTTTCTTGTTTTGTCTCTTCACATTCCTTCTTTTTCTCTCTTTTACATATTTAGCATTTTGAAAATATTACACTTTGTGCTTTTTCATGCCTTGATTACATTTAATTTTGGCATTACATGGACTTAAATACATTTTTGAGAACTTAGCCTTTCGAAGGCATTACATGACCTAGGTGCTCCCGCACCACAACATATGGTCTCATGGTTTTTTTTCACATCAACATGATTTGATTCACATTTTTTTAACGTGAAAATTAGCGTCAACCATATTTTGTATTATGGAGCTATATTAAGCCACCACTTCAAAAACCAATGTAACAATGATACAAAATAATGTTTGAGACTACAAGAAGGCATAAAAATGGCTACTGTACTAAACAAATTCTTATGATTTACGAATAATGTTGATAACTCTACTTGGATTCTTTTTTCAAAATCATACAAATTGAACCCTAGCATCAATAGACTTTGTATATCAAGCTACCACAATTCAAGTTACATCATGCCCATATCACTGAGACACAACCTGAACAATAGGAGGAATGGCCTATTTCAACATACTACACTCAAACCCTTAAGGGATCAATCCGATTGAACATAGCTCAGAGTGATTTCGTGTGTTTGGGTGCAAAAGAGGACCATGCCTAGTGTAAACATGCATACTTGGATGTGTTGGAATAGTCCATTTGGTCACATGAGTTGCAAAACAAAAATTGCACCACCTTGCAACTTTCCACTGCTTGCATTTGACACTTTTTCCATCAACTAAAAACTAGACACCATGGAAAAACCACTCTGAGATAACAAAACCGAGAGAGGTTATTGTAGAGGGGACCAACTCGATCCCATAGGATCAGACGAAAAGTTTCTAAGCATCACGGTGTCTGAGTAACCTCATGCTGAAGTTTGCAGCCATTTTTCCCTTTGGACCCTTAAGGGATCAATCCGGTTGAAAGTAGCTTGAAGTGATTTTGTGTGTTTGGGTGTGAAAGAGGACCATGCCTAGAGTAAACATGCGTTGGAATAGTCTGTTTGGTCACACGAGTTGCAGAACAAAAATTGCACCACCTTGCAACTTTTCACTGCTTGTATTTGACACTTTTTCCATCAACTAAAAACTAGACACCACGGGAAAACAACTCCAAGATAATGAAAACTGAGAGAGGTTATTGTAGAGGGGCCCAACATGATCTCATAGGATTAGATGAAAATTTTATAAGCATCATGGTGTCTGAGTAACCTCATGCTGAAGTTTGCAGCCATTTTTCCCTTTGGACCCTTGAGGGATCAATCTGGTTGAACATAGTTCAAAGTGATTCCGCATGTTTGGGTGTGAAAGAGGACTATTCCTAGTGTAAAAATTTCTATTCAGATGCATTGGAATAGTCTGTTTGGTCACATGAGTTGCAAAACAAAAATTGCACCACTTTGCAACTTTCTACTACTTCCATTTGACATTTTTTCCATCAACTAAAAACTGGACACTACGAGAAAACCACTTTGAGATAACAAAAATTGAGAGAGGATATTGTAGAGGGGCCCAACACGATCCCATAGGATCAGACGAGAATTTTCTATGAGTCACGGTGTCCGAGTAATCTCATGCTGAAGTTTGCATCCATTTTGCCCTTTGGACCCTTAAGGGATCGATCTGGTTGAACGTAGCTCAGAGCGATTCCGCGTGTTTGGGTGCGAAAGAGGACCATTCCTAGCATAAAAATGCCTATTCATACACGTTGGAACAGTCTGTTTGGTCACACGAGTTGCAGAACGAAAGTTGCACCACTTTGCAACTTTCCACTGCTTCCATTTGGCACTTTTTCCATCAATTGAAAATTGGACACTATGAAAAAAACACTCTGAGATAACGAAAACCAAGATAATTTATTATAGAGGGGCCCAACGTGATCCCATAGGATCAAATGAGAAGTTTCTAAGTGTCATAGTCTCCGAGTAACCTCATGCTAAAGTTTGCAACCATTTTGCCCTTTGGTCCCTTAAGGGATCGATCCAGTTGAACGTAGCTCAAAGCGATTCTTTGTGTTTGGGTGAAAAATAGGACCATTCCTAGCATAAACATTCCTATTCAGATGCGTTGGAATAATCTGTTTGGTCAAATGAGTTGGAGAACGAAAGTTGCACGACTTTGCAACTTTTCACAAGGCAAAAAGACACCTAACCTTCAAATCTTGCTTCCAAAATTTTACTAGACCTTGGTACACTTTATTCATCTTTATTTTTTACATGAAAGAAGATAAAACAACTTCCTACAACACTGTTTAATCATATTTCACAATTGCTCGCACTAGAAGACCAAATTTGCTTGTAAGTGCTAAAACACTAAATTGGGTGTAACATGCTAACCACAATGAATTTTTATAGGAAAATAGATTTTAGGGTACCCATTTTGGTTGTTAAAAACATATATCATTTTCAGATACGCTTATTTTGGAACACATGCCTTCTGTCCCAACTTCTTTGCTTCTAAAGAACCCTAAATAGGCCATTTTAACAAAGAAAGTAGTCTTTAATCATCACCAAAATACCAAAAAACCTCAAACAATCTTTTTCCATGTGTAAAAACTCTCAAATAAACAAGTTTCAAGATGGAAAACGCCTAGCAATACACAAAATTTGTAAACCCTTGATTATAGGGTGAAAATCACAAAAATCAGTGAGGGTTTCAAGTATTTCACTCTAAGAAACCTCAAACACTTTGGAAAACACTTGGATCATGTCTTATTATGTCTAAAAATGTTTTTAGAATCATTTCCCTAGACATGCATTCATTATTTCTTCCATACCCTGCATAAAACCTCCATTTTTTGGATAAAAACTCAGATTTTGGCTTTGTAGCAGCAACTCCACCTTTGCATTCTTGACTTCCCTACACCATACGACTCAACCAAAACAATAAAATGATGTAGAAAGGGATTAGAATCTTTCAACAAACACATTTAGATTAGTCCCAAGTAATTTGCAAAACCCCAAGTATCTATGTTGACAATTATCTCCTTTCAACTAGGTCTACTCTAGTAGCCATACAAACCATGTTTTTGGGCTTTATCACTTTAGATTCTCAAATGAATTTTCAAATAAATGAATGTTTTTGAAGGAATTTCAACTGATACAGAGCATGGTGGAGGAATACAAATTCATACTTAAGAACCAAGAAACCAACTCAGGTTCATATATCTAATCCAACTTCCATAATGTCAGCACTATAGTCTTCCAATTCACCACTGAACAACTAAAAGACCAATTCCTTAAAGAGAATTGTAAAAAAATCCATTGATCATCCAAATAAAATTCATACTTCATCAAGAAAACAGATCCAAGCTTCCACCTAAGATTCATTTGCCAAAACTTAAAGAAACATCAAGGTATCATGCTCAAGGGCTACAAGAACTAGCCCAATTTTACAAACAAACCCACCTTTAAACTTGTTTTCATAAGAAGATATCCTAGACAGTCACAAATTGTGCTTCAAAACCACAAATTTTTTGGTCAAATACTCCATACAAGCCTGCTAACCTATTGCTCCAACAAACCCTCATTTTCCCTCCTAAAATCTAGGGTTTCTCAAGATCTTCACTCAAGTAACCACAATACACAAAAAAAAAACATAAAACATGTTTCCCTAGGTCTTCTCAGACCTTCCAACCCTTCCTAAACTCAATCCCAACACAAATCCATGAAAAGACAACTTGAAACCAACATTTTCACATAGAAACTTAACATTTTTTGCCTAGGCATCGTAAGAATTCAAACTTAAAGACTCCCCCTCGCCAAGAAAATTCATTCCACACCTAATATACATGCATGAAATTATTCTCACTGAGTCACATGGCTTTACAATAGGTGGGAAGACAAAAATTACATTTTTTTAATCACAAAACAGTGATAAATCTGTTACATGGGCTGCTACAGAAAAATCAGTATTTCTCCCTCCAAAACGAATATTGGAAGCCCTAAATGGAAGAAAATGGAAGCTAATTCACAATAATACATGAAAAAATAAATGATAAATCCTTCTAAGAATGTATGGGTTTGTATAGGTGAAGGAAACTCTGAAAATATAGTAAAATCAGGAAATACAATGAAAAATCAGAAATAAAGTGTTGAAAACTTTGAATCAAACATTAACCAAAATTTCTATATTGAATAATTAGCATTGAATGGACTTCAAATATAAATTACAATGTCTCTTGATCTTCCCCAATTCATATGCTTTCCTTTTGAACTTCTATCTTTTTGTCTTCCACTAAAATTGCTAATTTTGGCTTTTAGCAATTTTTACAACTTTTGCATTTTGCAATTTTTCAATATTTCTTATGCAACTCTTTAAAGACTCCTTCCTAAGACTCACATTACACGATAAATTGTTTTTAAAGCCCTTATTTAACACAAATAACCCTAAAACACTTAAATTACAAGGTTCACCACATGAATCCCCTTATTGATCAACTTCTTTACATCATGACTCAATTGACCTAATACATACAAAAATGGTATTGAATCCTTATTAAATGAAATAGAATGACCTCAAACCATCTAAGAACACCCTAAATGATCAAATGACCAAATAATAGAAACCACAAGGGTTCAAGTGTTGAAAAGATGGAGTTGGTGCTCCTGCTTTCAAAAGTATGATTGCCAACAACATACAATGTTCACAAGGCCTTTTTGAAGGCATATCAACCTCCTCAACCGACTACAACCACTTTTCAACTTCTTTTACAAGTGTGACCCTTCAACTTCTAAGTATTTTCAAAATGGCAAATTTTGGTTTGACAACATTACATTGCTATGTGCAACTTTTGACATATTGATGTAAATGACTCCATACCTAAACTAGTGACCTTATGATGGCCTCATTACATCATCTTGACCCTTACATTACGAATTTACATACATTTTCACATTTAGGCCATTCAAGGATTCATTACACCAAATTGACAACATGCTAACATGACATTACAACCTCATATCTTACCAACCCAAATTGACTTAAAACACTTCCTAATGGTCCTTGTGACCTTATTACAACATTTTTCATGGACTACAAATCAAAATTTACCACTTGACCACCTTTTGGTCCTGATTGTCCTTGGTGCTCCTGCACCATAAACACCCTACTATAACCCTACTCCACTGATCTACAAGCCTAATTCAGTGGAGTATGCTTTATTTCTTTACTTGACTCTCAAAACCTCAAATTGAAGGTTCCAAACTGAATTTCAGAAAATGTGCTCTAACAGTGGAAAAACTCAATGGATTTTCTTCTAGATGGACTCAAAAGAAACCTAATTCTTTGTATTATCTTAATCTACAAAGGACAAGGCCTAAATCTACTATACAGGTGGTACAAAGCTAACAAAACTGAAAGAAAACATAGAAATGTATGAACAGGGAACTTTTATTGCAAGATTTCGTTCAAATCAGAATTGAGATTTGTCAAGATCATCAAAATAAGGATGTTGCATTGCTTTTTTGCTTGAGATTCTCTTTGATAGCTCAAAAATCTACATTTTCTGCAAGGAGGGACCAATCAATTTTTACTAGTTTAGTTACAGATACGCAAAGGAAAAGAATAAAAATAAATAGCTCATCCAAAATATATGGAAGGCATTACAGATAAGCATGGCAGTCTCTCAACTTAGTCAATCTTGGTCATACATCTTCACTAGGAGTTCCAAGATACCTATTGCACACAACACCTCTCATGAATAGAATTTCTTGAAATTCGAGATGCTCTTATAATTTCTACGTCATAGGTGGTCATGATAAGGTTAAATTCAAATGAATAACTTGAAATTGCCTCATCAAGCTTTGCACACACTTTTGTAATGGCTTAAAATCATAATTGAGATTTTTCAAGATCATCAAAATAAGGATGTTGCATTGCTTTTCTGCTTGAGATTCTCTTGGATGGCTCATAAATCTGCATTTTATGCAAGGGGAAACCAATCAATGTTTTCCTGGTTACATATAGATACACAAAGTAAAATAAGATGATAACATTGGCATCAACCAAATTGATGTAGATACAAGTATAAATTAATAAGAACCATTGTGCATATACTTACAATTAATCCAATGAACCATCTAGGTCTGCTCTACTCTTTATTCTGTCAAGTATTGCCTCATGGTCAGACTCACGGACCTTCCACAAGGTCTCGTTCAAAGGTCTACTCCCATATTTGGTCAAATGAAAGATGCCATGACAAGGTTTGAGTAATGAAGAATCTTACGATGCGTGTCAAATTCCTCAAACAACCAATGTTTAACACTCTTATGTGGGTACCTTCTCAGCCACATTCCAGTAACAACAACTGAGCCTGCAGGGTATTCAATGTTTTCTCCATCTATAATTGTGGCTTCCAATTTCTTTTTTGCCTCAACACAATGACACAAGTAATAGTTTGTACCCTCTTCATTGTCTTCATCTGCGATAACTGCGTAAACATGTCCTGCATTTATATGTGTGACATATCTCTTGAAATTAGTCAAGATTATGAATACAGTACAAAGTAAGATAACAATATGGAATTTCAAATACTAAGCAAGTAGATATATTACCTGGTTGAACTAGATCTGATACATGGTCAAAGTCGACCGATGATTCCATCTGTGTTAGTTCCAATGCCATTGGAGGGCGATATGTGTGAAGTGGGCTAAGATAACTTGTCAACCATTTGTCAACCCACTCCCCTAACTCACAATCATTCAAGGCTTGCATTGTACATGAAGAACAAAAGCATGCCATCTTACGTGTGTCGATACTCCATGAACTTGCATTTGAGCTAAGGAAAGAGTGCAACTCACTCGATCCTGTTAGTGTAAAAAAATCCTCATATGGTGCAATATTAGTATCATCCATCAACCAAAAAAAATATGAACTGAAGACATACCTTCATTACCTGGACCCATCGAAGCATTACACCACTCGACGATTGATCTTGCACTTGTCAACTGTGCACTTTCTTTATACTTTAACTCTTCTCATGCTAATTCTCTTTTCACACATGCTCCTGTACCATCATGCTCCCCCTTTCCATGTTCGGCCTCACAAAAGTTTCACATATGTTGAACATGTGTAGTGAGATGCATCTTGCATATCCAGTAGAACATGCGCGCGTTCTTGAACCGTGTTGCACAGTTATCTGACCATATTATATGCTGACCGTATGATATGCCCCTCTGATCCAAATGAATGTAGAACATCCAGAAGAAACCTTGCACGAACTCTGGAAAATTCATGCGATCATCACTAATATAAAAGTGATACTCCATCAATACCTTCCTTTGGTCCTCTGTACTATCAGCTTCATGAATGAATGCTATGTGCACAAATATTGAAACCTGTGTGGAGTTGTAATACTATGACTACACCTCACGTTGTGGCCATAGAGTGTATTTCTCTTCAAATTCAACCACTGATACTATGCTACCAAGTGGAAAGGTGTCCTTGCATAGCTTGAATTGCGTGTCCAGCCATCGAGCTCTATGGGTATGCCTTGCATACTCATACACTAGATTCTCATGAAACATGGACATAAAATGATACACTGGAATCTTCTCAACAACCAAATCACACCTTTTTGCTTGAGAACCATCTTTTGTAGTGTATGCCATTGTTTTATACTTCCCAAAATCTATTAGTTTATGCCCCATCTCATCTGTCCTTTCCATATGTTGACATACTTGCATTTGTTGCAAGTCACCGCAATGCTCGCATGAACCATCCAAGCATGTTCTCCTGTAGAATATTTGGCCATCCTCTATTTGATTTGAGCAAAGATATCTTAAATGGTTGGGATGATGTTTGATTGCAGGTCTAAGGAACATAGGTGCCTGATTGTTTTTTCCTTGAAGGGGTAAGTTGAGTTGATGAGTGATTGTTGTATTGTTTATGACAAGAAAAAAGTTGAAAGTTGATTCTAAAAATGGTTTGCAATATGGAGATAGTGAATTGGCTATTGAGAGCCTTATAACTTGAAATGAAATAACTAGATTTTGGTTGAATGAAAAGTAGTTTTGGATGAATTTGACAAAGTTTGTATAAATTGATCTTCTCCTGATTTGATTTGGGAAGGAAGTTCCCTAAAGAAATAATGTTGTTGAGTGGCTTGGCAATTGATATTGCATCACAAACAAACAATTTGATCAACATGGAGTAAGCAAAAAACAAAAATGAAAGCAAGCCATAATAGAATGAAAGAAAGTGTACAAATATTTCACATACCTAAAAAAAAAAGTTTCAAATGGAGGAGTTCTACCAAATTATGCAGCCTTTGCTTCTTCCTTCCTCAAACTCCTAAAAAATTTGACTTCTTCAAAAGCTTGTTCCCCTCCAAATTTCAATTGTATATCAATTATCACTATAATTCGAACTTGAATTGATATTATATGCCTCTCAACGTGAAAAATCTGCTATTTCATGAAAAGGTGATGGAAAGAACATTTGAAAGGTGGTGGAATCTCAAAATCATGCATGCACACTTCACTCAATCACCAAAAAGCTACTTTTTGTTGGAGCACGCGCAAAACTAGGAGAATATGCAGAATGTGGGCTGATATCATAGGTATATTGTGATTTTTTACTATTTTTAGTGCAATAAAAAATGTGCTCACGTTATTTAATCCTAAACGGGCATATCTCTACTAGTTAATAATGCGCTCAAATTATGATAAATTTGGTTTTTTAAAGCTTTAGATGGTACATTTATAGGGTAGAGAATTAAGGGTACTAGGGAGAGAGCTAGAGGGAGTGAGAGAGAGAGAGAGATACGTGAGAGAGGGAGATACTTGAGAGAGAGAGGGAGAGAGAGGAAGGGAGTGAGAAAGATAAAGGAGGGAAGGGCTAAGGGTAGAGGGTAGAGGGTAGAGGATTTAAGGGTGAATATTTTAAGGTTTACAATTAAGGGTAGAGGGGAGAGACAAAGGGAGTGACTGAGAGAGAAAGACCTAAGAGAGGGAGAGGGGGTAGGAGGGAGAGGGTTGAGAGAGGGAGAGAGAGACCTAACAGAGGGAGATGGGTAGGGAGGAGAGGGTTGAGAGAGAGAGACGTAAGAGAGGGAGAGCGAATAGGAGGGAGAGGGGTAGGAGGGAGACGGTTGAGAGGGAGAGAGAGAGACCTAACAAAGGGAGAGGGGGTAGGAGGGAGAGGGCTGAGAGAGAG
>VDFB02172983.1:0-21359 GCA_007258455.2 Sequoia sempervirens | reverse complement strand
AACCATGGAAAATCAATATAATTCAAGTTTTCTCCATTGCCTCTAGAAGCCTAAAATATCAAAAATCCACAAACTCCCACAAAAGGAAATTCAAACTCTTGGGTTCCCAACCATCTCAAAGGTGACTACAAAAAGGTTATTGCAAAAAAAGTCTCCTCAATCAAAATTGACACAAAAGGGAAGACTCACATCATGAATCCACAAAATGACCAAATAACTTCCATAATCACAAAATGACAAGATGTAATGCCCAAAATTTAAACCAAAAATACAGTTAAGGAAAAAAACACAAATTTCAAATTTCAATCCTATACACTAGAAAAACTCTCAAAGTTTTCCACCCAAGCATGTTCTACAAGAGGGCATACAACCCTTGACCAATTATAAACTATAATATTTTGTTAGATAACTTAAATTTCTTAAAACAATCAAGGAGAAGGGTTCAAAGGGAGACATGAAGTTCACATTGCTGAGTAGACTTGATTGATTCTACTAACTCTTCAATAGTCACAGACTTAATTCAAGTCACAAGTTATACAAATACGATATATGTCCATATTGACTCAAGGTAATAAAAAAAGAGGAAAAGCCTAGGGGTCAGACCTAATCGGGATTCTCGACGGCCTCACTTAATGTGATATAATTCACGGTGAGGAATCAGAATTGACACAAGACACTTCAACCATCTCCCACAAGGTTGGATAACAAGGAATATAATTGCTAGGTTATAAAGATGGCTTAACAACAACTTCAATCACAAACCACTAACACCTCTTCACACTAACATCATAGGTAATAATAGTTTAGGTCAAGGGCCATGTCAAGACACAAAGATAAGCTCTCCCAAGAATCCTTGTAGAACAACCAAATGACACACAAAATTTCCATGTATAGCCAAACTCGATCCTCAACCCTTACATTTGGCAAAACCAATGAGAGCAAAAGAATAGGAATGCTCCAACGGTATTATTGAACTATATATATATACACACACACACGCACAAAGGGTACAATAAACACTCATTGAAAAATTGAAATAAAAGTATGCAATGTCCTCCTTCCCAACCCTTCTTTTTTTTTCTTCTAAGCATATACTTTAAAGATTCCAATTTAAAAATCTTGATATGCAAAAATATAGGGATGAAGACTTATTAAATATTCATATAGTGCATTTATGCAAACTTAATAAATAGTTTCAAAATCGATAATATTATAAATAAAAATTGAATTTATTTATTGTTTTCCTTATAAGTTGTTACATAATTATCTATTAATGATTAACTATTATATATTTAATTGCTTACTTAATCTTATAGATAAATTATTCTAAGAAATAATTTAAAAAGATTTATAAGAATAAAAAGATAACACATAAAATAATTACATTATATTATATTATATTATATAATATATATATATATATATATATATATATATATATATATATATATATATAAATAATTATTGCCTTTAAAAAGAAGCAAGACCCCTTTCTAGAAAAACTATAATAAAACTAACCCTTTTTCTTATGTATGTGATCATAATTTGGTTTATTAGAATTCCTTCTTAAGGAATATGAGAATATATTCCTTTTACATTATTTAAGGAATAATTGACATAAAGTTTACCACCATGCTTTTAGTGGAGATGCAAACTTTTTCCTTTTTAGTTTAGATTCTCACATTACAAGCCACGATGAATTTTATCCTTTTCAAGATAAAGTGAAAAAAAAATAATCGTAAGGTAATCAAACCATTTGTATTCCCTGCTTGTTACGTGATAAATTGTATTATGGAACTTCCTTGTGCTTGTATGAGCTCGGTAGCAAATCCGTCAGATAATTGTCAAATGTACATTATTTGTAGCACCTTCAAATGTGCTTGAACATTTATGTTTTAATTTAAAATGTCACGACAAGAAAGGGCCCTTAACTAAAGCAAAACTGGTTGACCTTCCATCACAAAAGCTAAAGTTCTTGTTTACGTGCAATGAAAATAATTATTCGTCAAGATCAATGAGATAATCTACGCCATGTTGTTTTCTGTATTTTTCAGTACATCAATTTAGGATTGTTTTAGCTGGTTGATCTGCTTAAGTGTATCGTCTGCCTTGTAGAACCTCAAAAAAAAGCTTGTGTTCCTAAGTAGATTTAAATAACACAATTTGGTTATAAGTAGCGTTCTTAAAGGTGAACCTGACTTCGGTTTATTTCAATCATTACACGGCATAAGGGAATGGATAGAGATATATTGAGCATTAATGAATACCAAAAACACATGCAAACATTAGCTGAAAGATAATAGGAAACACATCTCAAAAATGATGAAAGGAATGCATTTGAAGATAACCTTTCCATCACGATCACGCTACTCAACCAAATGGTAGGGCACGAGGAATCAAGGGCATTCAAGCTATGGGTGTTCTTTATCATGAGCGCAATATGCAAGGGTAAAATTCATTTTGATTGGGCCAATCTGATAAGTGAATGCATCCATAGACAGCTTACAGATTTTGAACAAACCTACGAATAATGTATGAAATCCTGGTTAGTCTATAATATGGCCAAGGAAAGATCTTTTCCAGGTCTGAATATAGTGGTATAATTTGACACCCCTCTTATTTTCAGGCACATTCCACAAGTGGATTGAGGAGTCACTAAAACACTATCGGGTGAGTGATGCTTTTTGATGTATCCAGTGAGAAGGATGGAAGAGCAGCCCCATATGAGAATTTCAGAGCATGCTAGAGCAGTGATTTTAGAGTGGGTTGGCTCGCATCCAGTTTCCCTACCTTCATGTGTATCAGTGTGCACAACTTTGTCTCTTTTCCCTATATCCTTAGGAAGTTTCCTAGGGACAGAGTGGTCATCAGATCTATTTCTTGTTACAGAGTAGGCATAGGTTGGGAGTGGGTTTTCCAATCCATTTCGGCAGCTATAAGTGTAAGGCTGCTGCAGATTCAAGGCATTTCGGTGGTGCGATTTCAAAGTTTAACTCCAAGCCTTTTATGAAAAGAAAATGTATGACCCAAAGGGTTTTATGTTTGAGCGGTTAGGAAGCAGATATAAACATGAGCCGAAAATAGAAGACTTCTAGGCCAACTGTACAGATGACTATAAGGTGAGAAGAAGAGAATATAGTTGCATGACTATAAGGAAACTCGCTAAATTCACTTTCAAAAAAATAAACAACAAAAAAAAACACCATGAGACCTCAGACACTTGAAATCAGGGATTTTGTCTCCACAGTAAACAACAGCAAATATAGAACATAAACCTTTATCTTTGATCAAATGGGCCATCAAATAGGCACTTCAAATTGGGATAAGTTTAGAATGATCATAGATTGAAACAAAGTTTTCCTACAGGCAGATATTGCCAAAAAAAAACATTAAGGGCCAAAGTTCAATTCATTTTACATTGCAGCCCTTTTCAAGGGCAGATGTCATCTTCTTCCTCTTCATCGCACCTTGAGGTTAATTCAGGAGGTGAAAAACCCAAGTCTTTATTTGATGTAGAGGCAACTCCAAGAATCAAATGGATCGCTAAGAAGAGCGTGAATTTTAATAGCGAGTTGTTCTATATGAAAATCAAAAGGAGTAACTATTCTATGAGAGTCAAGCAGGACTTGAAACCAATATGATCCATACAACAGATGTCTATGGCACCTAGGCTTCCATCTAGAGCAGTGTTGTACAAGAGGCAACTAAACCAGCAACGCAATTGAGTCCAAGGAAATTGGTGCCATATAATTCAACAAATAAATGTGAAATAGAAGAGTTGTAGACTTACAAGGTCCAGAACATCCACAAGGGCTTTTAAATTGATTTCTTCAAGACTCTGAACGTTCTCCTCTTTTATTTCTTCTCTGCACCTCCCTTCTCATCGTAAACTGAAAACTCTCCCTCTACTAATTATTGTGATCCTTAATATATTCAGTATTCTTGAAAGCTCCCTCACACTCTTATAGAAATTTACTTAATCATCAAGATCTGACAATGACTATAGAGTGTCAATGGAATTTGATGCTTCCTTCAAATTTTCAACCTCGCAACATATTCCATTTTTGCAAATTTCAAGGCAATTCCAAGGTAGCGAAAGAGAATACTTTCCACACAATCTTCCCTCCTGGAAAGGACTGACAGATCATAACATCGGATGCCCGATCAAATATCACATTTCCCTAGCAATACACTAGACTAACAATAGGGAAGGGTTGGTACAGAATAAATTATCGATTTATTGAACCACATCATTGGGATTGGATACTCAACTATCAACATTTATTCCAACTATCAGATGGTATGGCTATTTTAAAAACCAAGCGTATAAAACACTCAACCTTTGAGGAAATCAATACGAAGTCATGTCAATATCTAGCATAATGGCAACTTCTTTCTTATACTTCGATACTATCAAACAGTCCCCAAGAACAAATGAAACCACAGCAGCAAATAATTATAATATACATAAACATTCATACCACCCTCTTTTTCCTCGACATTACTCAACACCTTCTGTGTGGGTCATCCAAGAACAACATCCCCCTTAAATGGCATGGTAGGAAATTATATCTATTTATGGGCCCCCCATTACCAAACAAACAAGCCGGCCTTAAAAGCTCAACTATCCAATCAAATCGGTTCAACAACCCATGACCCCAGCATAGTAAATATGTCAGCAAGCGTTCATAGTAAATACGCCAATGGTCAGTATGATAGAGCAAAAGAAAAATCATGAAATCAGATATGAAGAGACATCCACGGATGAGGAGTAGCTCATAAATTAATTCCAGTTGTTTTCCATGATTTGGAGTCTAATAGTCCACAAGAGGTGGTTGTGAGTACTATTAAACTATTAGTTTCTTTGGTAATGTGGGAATGTGAATAATGGAGTATTAAATTTAACTAACTATGATCGACATGCTTTTGTTGCTTCTTATATCTATTAGTGACATCAAAAAAATCTAAGCTATGCATCATTCTTTATTTGCTCTAAAATCTATATAATCAATAATATTGTTTTCTAAGTACTTATATTTGAATAAGTAATATTAAGATCCTTTCGAACAATATAGTCACACGGGGAAAAAAAGATGAAATCCTTTTAATAATAAATATTATAATTATTTATATTGTTCAACTGCCCAGTCATGTTTCTCAACAAGGACCATAGGGATTAGAGCACCGCAACTCAGTTCTATAAAAATAGTTACATAAAGCTCTAGATAGATAATGACAAGCATAACTAGAGAAAATATAGTGAAAAGAATTACAATAATGATGACTTTATATTATAAGCATTCTCACGTGATTTAGAATTAACATTCACATATTCATTATATTACCGACAACTAAAAGTATCATCATGCCTAATCACAACTAGATCATGTATCATCAAAATGATGCACTCTTAAGCTACATAGTAGGGTAGTATAAGTTTAGAATAAAAGGTTGAGACACTGATTTAAAGGAAGGGGCCTTACACAAGAGAAGAATAAAGAAGGCAATATCATAATGAAATAGTAGCCAACACTTCCAAAAGATTATCATCTTCATACAAGACCAATCACAATAACCAACAGCTAAGTCAATTGATAGTTTATCCAAGTGAGAGGCATGACAGAAAATCAAACAAGCAAAAGCAATTCATTCATGACCTCAAACTAACAATTACAAATGAGTTGGATATAAAAATAAGCTATTTTCTTGATCAAAATAAAGATTATATAACGATATATTTTGAGATAGCTCTATCGCCCATGAAGCAATCATTAGTAATAAAGTTTTCTCTTTACAATAATGCTATAGGGGACAAATGAAATTAAGTTTCACAAGGATAATCTAAGGTGTACCCTACACTACATTTGGTAACACTCTAATTACTTGCAATGGTCACTAATTCAACTAACTAATAGAAGTTATACCAACTAAAAGACAAATATCCAGCTATAAAAAGGGCAATGATAATACTATCTCAATTACTTCACTCAACATACAATCACCAATAAATAATAATTCTACTTAATTATAGAATCACCAATAAATAATTCTACTTAATTATACAATCACCAATAAATAATTCTACTTAATTTATAAAATCACCAATAAATAATAATTCGACTCAATTATAAAATCACCAATAAATAATTCCACTTAATTATACAATCACCAATAAATAATAATTCTACTTAGTTATAAAATCACCAATAAATAATAATTCTACTTGCAACCCCAATACTTAGGATATAATTATCTAGCCTATCTATTTATAGAAATAATTAAGAGTTATAACAATAGACAAACCAATAATATCTATACTATCCATTATACTCGGCCTTAATGAAATACCTCTCCTCTATTTATAATTAACAGAATAAAGGTGGAAATTATCAATTTCAACATGATATCTTAGAAGTAGACGTTGTGAATTCAAATTGAAGGATTGAAAAATATATCAGTGGTTGGAAGATGGGACTTCCAACAACTTAGTTGACTTCTAATGTCAACATCTGCAAGTCTTAACTAGGAATTTAAACAAACTTAATAAGCATAATTATAGTAAAATATTTCACCAACACACTAACAAACCATAATCTTCTATTTAATAGATAATTTTATTATATTGTTTAAAAGAATAAATACCCAAATTTATCGTACACATCTAATCTTTATTTATTTACTTAATGTCAACTTAATCCTGTATTACTCTCATAATACATTTTTATTTTTATTTTTATTAGTGTTTGTTAACTAGTTAAAAAACAACATTTCAACAAATCAGAATTTATTATTTTTTTAAATCTAACAAATATTTGTCTATTGTTAAAGTAGATGCAAATTATATACAAAACATATTTCAAAATTCAATTCTCTTCAATCTAACAAATTTCACCCGATATAAGCGATTAATGCGCTTCCATTACTTCCATTTCACGAATTTTCTGCCACAATGACCATAATAAAAAAAATTATTTACTTGTTTATTAAAGTTATTCTTTAAATAAAATTGGTGTCTTAGACATCTTTTACATTAATTTTTCTAATAATAGGTAGATTAGTCTATAAATATTAAAAAATATTTTTTATTAAATGCATGTACCTATCTTACATGATTAAAATCAAAATTTATGTCCATGTTTTTATATAGTAAAAAAATAGTTTACTCTTAAGTGAATAAATAACTATATGTTGTTCTCCCATTTTATTCACTTTTCTATACATAGATATTAATATTTAATATTTAAATACATCTATCTAACTTATGCCACCTTTAAAATGATATCTTTGCATCTAATAAATCTATAATAAATATAAATTTGATACACAATTTATTTCATTTATGAAAGTAAAAATAAAATTTATAAGTTGGTAGCTAATATGGTTGTAGAAATAAAATTTATAGGTATACTAGTCTATAAATATTAATAACTAATTTTCATTAAATACATCTACCTATCTTTTAGTTATTAAAAGCAAAATTTATATCCATATTTTTATAAAGTAAAAAAATAGTTTACTATTAAGTGAATAAATAACTATATGTTATTTTCCCATTTATTGACTTGTCTATACATAGATATTAATATTATTTCCTACCAAAGGAACTATAGGCACGACGAGATCCTAACTAGTTATTAATGTTTTGAATTTCAACCAATCAAAATTAATTATTTTCTTTTATACATTATATTTGAAGTTTTTTCTAAAGTTAAATGCATGTTTTTTAACTTTTCTAATTTTCAAAATTATTTTTCTTGAATATTATTGGCTAAAAAATTTTAGGCGATAAGGGCGGATTATGCGGAATTGAGTATAATATTTTTTATTTTTCAATTTCATTGGCTTTTTTTGAGGCACTTTTTTCGCCACTTCTCAACTAATAAACTAATATTTGCACATTCGAATGTAAAAATTATGGCAAAGTTAAAGTTAGAAATGTTAATTTATAATAATTACAATATCATTCATAAAGCTCATTTTTATTTTGCAATTTTATTGGTTTTTTTTTTGCCACTTCTCAACTAATATTTGCACATTCCCAAATGTAAAAATTATGACAAAATTAAAGATAAAAACTATTAATTCAAAATTAAAGATAGAAACTATTAATTTATAATAAAATAATAACTGTTTTTGGAATAACTTGATATTTGAAATCAACTATTTAAGATAAATATTTATTAATCCATTATTATAGTTAATATTGATTCATTATTATAGTTAAAATTTATTTGTTAAGATAAATGTTTAGGAGGAAGATAAATTTATTATTGATTGTTTAATTATTATAGTTAAGATAAATTTCAATACATTTTTAATATTTTTATTATTAAAGTTCTTATCATTATTTCATGTATAATTTTATATGGGTTTTTTAAATTATTTATGCAAATTTATTTAAGATAAAGTGACAAATTTAAATATATTTTTTATATTTTCTATTTTATCAAAAAAGTAAAATTCATTAAATATTTTAAATAATAAAATAATTAAAATTATGAAAAATTAATAAAATTATTGTAGAAGCGTTACGATGAAAACAATGAAGGAATATTCTCGTAAAGTTTTGGTACATTGAAAATATTAAATTCATTGAATAGATTGTTTACTACACATTTTTTATATTAAAATGGTTGCAATTTTTTTCCAGTAAAAATTAGGTGAATGAAGCAAATTAACAAATGCTAAATTTAGTTTTTTTTTAACCTTAAAATTAAATTACTTATAATTTACTTGAATTTAAATTTATAAGATTTAAAATATAAATTATTTTTAAAATTTTGTATTAGTATATATTAGTAAATAGTGTATTTTATGTAGGATGTACTTCTTTTTTCTTTGTCTTATAGTTTTAGTAATATTGCTTTATAAAAATAATTTAAATGATCATCCAATATTTAAGTCAAACATTTACATATTATTAATTTTCATGTGTTATTTGCATTGGATTAAAAATATTTTTTCAAATAGAAATATAAATTTATAAGATTTAAAATATAAATAGAAATATAAATTTATATGATTAGAAATATAAATAGAAATATAAATTTATAAAATTTAAAATATAAATAGAACTATAAATTTATAAGATTTAAAATATAAATAGAAAATTTATAAGATTTAAAATATAAATAGAAATATAAATTTATAAGATTAGAAATATAAATTTATAAGATTAGCAATATAAATTTATAAGATTTAAAATATAAATTCTTCCTGCAGTTTTTCTAGGCTTGTGTTTCAAAGATGGCAGTGCAGGTGGAGTATCCGTGCGAGGATTGCGGATTGCGAGAAATGTGTGTAACAATTATGAAAAAAAATGAATTAAAATAGTTAAATTATTATTACACCGAGAGTACAGGCGGTAATTTAATTTAGTTATTGTAGCTGTCTATCTCTGGTTGCATTCGATTTACTCCACTTAATGCATTTGAATGTGTGTTGGTGTGACGAAGCTCTCCAAGTGGCAGATGCTCGGCTTGAGATTAAAGGGGTACCTAAACAAAGTTCGTGGCTAAGAGAGGTAAGATGCTTTTCTTACAAATTTTGTACTTATTTTATTTTACTGTACCTACAAAGAAGGCTATGTGCATAATCCTTATTATTGCCATCCTGTTCTATTGTTCATTATGATTCTATGTGCTATTATGTCAAATAGTTGGATGGTCAAGATGTTGTAGGAGCATTGTTTTGATTGACCAACTCTAGCATGTTTTAACCTCTTTGTGTGCTATGGATTTAATGTATACAAAATATAGCTCTTCCTTTTTTTATCATGGCAGAAGGTGATTCTTGTTGTACAATGCAACTTATGATTAAGACATTTTTTTTTGTAGGTTTTGGATCCAAACAGATCAGTATTATTTCTCAATACAGGTATCTTTATTTTGTTCAATTTGTAATCTCTTTTGTAATGGATTAGAAATATGATAAGAATACAAACTTTTTTTTTAATCTTTTTAACAGATATATTACCGGCTCCAAAAACAAAAGTGCACAATGCCATAAATAATCCTAGAAAGGCATCTTTTCTTTTGAAGGTACATTTCTCAAGCTCAAAAGTTGTAGCCATTGTTGCATACCACTCTTTCTTGAATAGGCATTATCATAGTTTGATGAAGTTGTCTACAACGTTTCATGTCTGACTTTCAAATTTGAATGCCATATGTTTATTAGATTGTTGAAGCACTTGTGAATGGAGGTTTTTGTGTGAATGATGTTGGTGTAATCAGTCCCTACAATTCACAAGTGAACCTCATTCAAAGATTTGTAGTTGAATCACAATTACCCTCATTAAAAGTGCACACTATTGATAAATATTAGGTTTGTGATAACCTCATCATTCAATACCATAACTATATTATACCACGATCAACTTGGGTAGGAGCTAATTTTCGTGACATTTTTTTTATGTATGGGCATTGGTCATCAACCAGGGAAGGGACAAGGACTGTATATTGGTTTCATTTGTAAGATCAAACAACCATACCAAAAGATCTGGCTTGTCGTTGTTTGCCGATTGGCATCAAATCAATGTGGCAATAACTCATGCAAAGGTAGAGTGTCTTTGCAACCACAAAATATTTTGTTATTGGGAAGTATGTTAAATACTAATGGATTTGTGTGTTCACTACAGAAAAAGTTGATAATGATTGGATCGCAAAAAACCCTATCAGGAACACCATTATTGAGACTCCTAATTGAGCAAGTGGAGCAAGATAACAGTCTATTGCATCTACCGTAGGAAACACTTTTATCTCCATGGTTAAAAAGATGTAGAACAATGTCTTAGAACTGCTCTTAAAGAACAATTTGACCACCTTGTAATCTAATCATATGTACCATTTATGGATTCAAATGGATTTCACCAAGTGTTGTATCTATTCTTGATCCAATGTTAATTCCTTTAAAAAAATTTGAATATAATTTTTAATTATGTCATTTTGATTGGAAAATTCCCCTTGTTTTATAACCTTTGGTTCATACCACTACAGAGGGTAATCTCTTCCCCAAAATTGCACCTGGTCTCATCTGTTGAAGTAGGGTGGCTATAGAATTTGATGTAATATTTTAGCTATTGGAGTTGATGCACCTGGGCTGAATGTGTCGCATTATCTAATTTAAACATTACTGGGCTTACATGAAAGTGCTTTGAAAGCCCAGATGGTGTATCACTTAGACTCATGCCATTGAACTCTAGGTATTTTTTAATTATTTGTAACAAATGGAATTAAATCTTGACGTGGCATTTATGTAGTCTCACATGCGAACTTGGCATGACAACAATATATTTTCTGATTTATTAGTAATTAATTCTTCGGTTAGTATCCAGGTCCACTTATAATGAAGATTGGGTCAAAACCTGCAATCAGATAAACAAATGATATATTATTTCTATACATCCTATGCAATTTGAGAAGAGATAATGCATGATGTGTGCTTTTGTGCCTTAGACCCTTAGCCCCTACCAGGCAGTCATGTTGTTGTAGAAGTAGTAGAATGAGGTGATGCCATAGCCTCTAGCTTAAGCATTTGTAGAATTCGAAAGTGATATGTGCTATGGTGGATTGGTTTTTGGTGCTATGTGATGGTTTTTTATGTTGTTCAATTTGGTACTTGCATTATTTTTGGAGTTTCATAGTTTTTTGAGGTACCAATTGTACTACTAACATAAAAATGTGGAAGGTTGCCTTCATGCATATTTGGTTGTGTAGAGATTCTATTAGAGTGTACTTGGTTGGATTAAGCCTCTATAACATTTGATTGGTTCTAGATGATTCTCCATTTTCCAAAAATGTGGAGGTGGTTGTCCCATTCATCAAATCATAGTTAAAAATCAAACTATTGCATGGTTCATGGTTTATATCCAATTCTGTCACAATTTTGTGCCTCCATCACTTTCACGAATCTTGTGCTCTAATATTTTGCTTTCACCTGTTGTCTAAAACCAGTCTAATTGTGCGTAGAGGTAAATTAAAATGAAGATATTTTTGCATTAACTTGGTTGCATAGAATTTTAGCCTCGCAAAATAGCACACAAAATGTAGACAAAACGACCATTAATTCTCATGTACAAATGGAAATATACAGGATATTGATGCTTGCAATTTTCTTCTGAATTTGTCTACACTGTGCCTTGGATTGTTCATACATATTGTCATAAACAACATGGCCAACACCAATACCACCAGAAATTTAAACTCGTTCCCTGGCTCATCTTCCTTAACAATGTGATAGGTCGCTATCAATCAACACACACCAAACACAATATTCAGAATGAATGCCACACAAACTCAAAAAAGAACCCTTCAACTCAAAGACATGTCAGGTTATACAGTGGAATTAACAATGTGGGGTGGTTTCTACAATAAGGAAGGTCAACAACTCCAAGAAATGTGCAATGTAGGAACTTTCCCCATTCTTGCTATAAAGGCTAGACAAATTAGTGATTTTTTTTAACAAATGAGAGTTTTTTTTTTCAATTGAACAAATATTTATAACATCACTAATTTTTTTTTTTTGGCAGAAAGTTTTGGCCCGATATGAGCAATTTATGTGGATCCATTATCATAGTGGGGATTCTAATGACGATGGAAAAGCAGATTTGGAAAAATAAATTGGAACCGTTATCAACTACGATATTATTTCAGTTGGACAGTTGGAAAATCACAGCAAAGAAAGCAACAAGCTATAATATTGTGTGCACTGCCGAGAGGAAATTGGGAATTGTTTATTGGTAACTGTTTTATCATTTGAATATATTTGATAAACATACTTACTTCAAAGTTTATTGTGAATGTTTATTGTGAATGCATCTGGAATGCAGTGCAAATTGGGCTATCTTCTGTAGATGCAGTCATAGAGGGTTGCTCAGCTTGTGAAGATCTTGGTTGTGATGGTACGGGTAACCTTCAATTCTAAACACTGCATTTTTCTATATGCTTAAAAGGATTCTCTTGGCTTGATAAATATTGGGTGAGATTATAAGTGGCATGTAAAGGTGTGATATAAGCTTGAACTATATTTTAAAGATTTTTGAACCGAGTAAGCTCTATGCTTGACGAAGGGGGTAGTAGATGCTTGTTTGAGCAGGAGGTGGTTAGAAAAAAAACTCAGTTGAGAACCTTCTTTAGTTCATGTTTCTAGATTGCATTGTTTGGGGGCAATTTTTTTTGTAGTTCCATAGCTTGATTATAAGTGTTAGGAGTTGTAGTTTACATCAGAGCTCTTTATACACCTTTAATGGCATTGTATTACTTGTAAGTGATTGAAATTAGTGGCATGAGGAGTATTATTCCCATTTAAGGGTTTTTCCAGCAGTAACTTGTTGTTTCAGTCATGTGATGTTTTTTGGACTCACATGGAGGCA
Organism: Sequoia sempervirens; assembly: GCA_007258455.2. NCBI lineage: Eukaryota > Viridiplantae > Streptophyta > Pinopsida > Cupressales > Cupressaceae > Sequoia > Sequoia sempervirens. The sequence goes on along the minus strand of VDFB02172983.1, from coordinate 7,990 downwards.
TTGTAGCCCCTGCGCCTTTGCGACCCAATCTTGCCCATAGTGGCAATGCAAATTTTCTTTATTCACATAGGGGAGACAGAGATGGCGATGGCTCTATTGTTGCTTCGATTCTCTCTCATCTACCTTCCCAACAAACATTCAAAGGGAGTAAGGAGCTCATCTTGAAGAAGAAAAGAGGGAGGCCTAGAAGATATGGGAATGATCTTCTTGCGTCATCTGCGCTCTCCCACAAACTCGAACGAGGGATGAAGAAAGCTCAGATGGCAGCACTTGGTATTATTTTAACCCTTTCCACCTTTTTCTTTTTGCTTTGGTTAACTTAAAAGGGTATAAATTTCCAATTACATGATTTTCTATAGTTTTTAATTAGTACTGTGTATATAATGAGCTACAATTAGCACTGTGTATAATTTGGAATTTAAAAAGCAAAATGGTGAATTAGTTGTAGAACTAATGATTTGAAAGTTTTGTTGGGTGAAAATATGCAGTAATTGTTTAACCACAAATTTTATGCGTGTTGCCTTTTTACATTTCTTTTCAGATTTTGCCTCTAAAATTTAATATTCAATCCCCCAAAAAAAAATAGTTTGGTAATTACTTAAAATATAAAATCAATCCCCAAAAAATATACTAAAAGTTTTGAATAGTACTTGTTTGAAAAAATTAGCTAAGCGGCCGAATAGGACATGCTTTGGCATTGTGTTTATTTTTTCTAATTTTACATTTTTATATAAAATTTAGTCTTCCAATCAAGATTTAAGCCTAGGGCATACTACTAGTGCCCCCATTGTTTCTAGGCTGGCCTATTATATTTGGGTCTCTATTTTGTGAGGGATAGTTAAATAAATTTTGTAGTGCTTGTTGAATTTAAACTTAATGACTGTTATTTTCATTCTTATAGGAGATTGCCAATGCTATATATATCTGAGTAAATGTATGCTTCAAATTTGATGTTATAATGTAGAAATGTGTCTTTGGGTCTAAGTGATTCTATAGCATTTTAAGAATTTTATGAAGCTTTTTAGCTTACGTCTTCCAACATGCATTTCATTTTCTCAGTTAGATTTTTTTTCTTACAAGATGTGTTGGACAGGGATTTACCACCCACATTGTGCAGATTGCAACAGGAGAAGTATGTGCTTTTTGATTTACATTTGGGTGTTATAATTGTGTGAAACTATTGTTTGATTTGTTTTAGATGCCATTTAAAAAAAAAAATTGAAATTGTCATTGCATGTTTAGGCTTGCAATTTTTTTCAATGAATTGGTCTTCAGGTTTTTCTTTTACTCTTTGAAGCCACAGGTCAAATTATTCTGCATAGCATTTTCACATGGACATGCACAATATCAACTTTTTCTATACTGCAACTATTTTTATCAGATTCAAACCTAGTTGTCACTCTTTAGATAGATGTCTTGTCATATTGTTTTTGATTAGTTGTGAGTAATCTTCTAAATCCCATTTCTAATTTAATTTATATAATATATTTTTTGCGCTAATTTTTTTCTCTTGTGTAATCTCACATGACTATCCCATTTCTAATTTTTAATTCATATAATATATTTTTTGCGCTAATTTTTTTCTCCTATGATCACATGACTAACCAAATATATATTTGGTTCATCAACTTGGGTTAGAATATAAATATCCCTTTTAGTTTCTAATTTTATAGTTTTAAAATTACTTCTTGCTTGGATTTTTCTAAAATAGTATTTGTTTTTGGCTCATGATCTATATGCATCTCATGAGTTGCTGGCTTAGGTACATGCCCTCACACCTATTTTATTTTATTTTTTGATTCCTTTCTAGAGATTTTTTGCACACTTGCATTTGACGATATCTAATAAAATGTGATGAATTCAAGGTCATATGATTTCATGTTACCTTTTGTGGCTTTCAGATTGTGTTACATGGCCATTTTGCCACTTACGAAATTGTAATTTTACTATTTAGTTCTTCAAGGCCCTTTATTTTGGGTTAATTGATGGGTTCAAAAGTTAATCAACGAAAGCCTTATCCATTGAATAGAAGTAGCCCTTTGAGATTTATACAAATATTTGGACACAACGTTTCCTATCCCTTTACAAATTTAGTGATTGTTTAATATTTTTTTATCCCAGACAAGTCGGGTAATTAAATCAAGCATCTTTATCATCTCTTATGTCTTTGGATTGGCCAATAATATTTTCATTCTCAACTCCAGCCTCTCTGAATGTGTGTTTGATTCCTATATGTGTTCTAGTGTTGGATAGTTTCTTTTTTGGGGCAATGTTGTTCGTGTCACTTCTTTAAATGATTAATGCAGATGTTTGGGTACATTAGTAGGTCTCTTACCATTTGGTCTTGCTACTTTCTAGTAGCCATTTACAAAGCTACACTTATCATAATTACCCATAAACTAATAATGGAAGGTTCAATTTTTAGTAATTCTTTAGCCACATCAATACATTTTTTCTTAAGAACCATAATACTTTAGTAATTCCTTATCCACAAATACTTGAGCATGGAAGGTTCAATTTTTAGTAATTCCTTATCCACAAATACTTTAGGGGAGAGGACCTAGTAGTTGAGCATGTTTCAATAGTTGAGATAGTAGTTGTTTATATAATGCCCAATAGTTGTGACATGACTACTTTAACTTAAACAAAATGTATTCCTTTGATCTAAAAAGAAACTAATCATGTGATGCCACATCAATGCTCAACTACCCATGATGTGAATGCACAAGTATTGGTAACAAGTTTGTTTTGGGTCTTTTTGGACACCTTGACAAAAAGCATGATAATGTGGCATCATATTTGATGATGTGGCCATAAAACAAAAGTTATAAGTAGGGGACTTGCCAAGTAAGCTGCTGTAAAAAAATTGGAGTGATTTGAAATTTCCAAGTAGGATTTTGAGAAGCACGAAGTTAGGGTGCACAACTATTGGGTCCTCTCCTATAGCTACTTCCACCTAGACAAACCTTGGAGTAGAACATAAGGCTATCTTTCCATTTCATCTTACAATATTTTCATAAACTTGAATAGCGGCTGAAGTTGATAGATCCGAAGTTTGCAATTTAGTTATAATGTTGAGAGCAAGGCAAAAACACAAAAGCTCTAGAACAACACCTTTTTAGATCTAGAAGAGTAACTCGATTTGGAAGACAAGATAAGTATGAAATGGTAAAATAAAAAAAGCCATTCATGCTCATCATTTATTGGTAAAGATTTTTCACCATCCAAAATACATGAGTGACTTTTGATATTTACTTTACATATATCAAATTTGGTAGCTATGGAAGTTTCCAAACATCATAGTAAAACTTTGGACTCTCATTAAAAAGGCCATTCATGCTCATCATTTATTGGTAAAGATTTTGACAATTATCCAAAAATACATGACTAACTTTTGATATTTACTTTACATATATCATTTGGTAGCTATGGAAGTTTCACAAACATCATAGTCAAAACTTTGGACTCTCAATTATACACTTCTTCTTTTAGACTAGGGGCCATACACAACATTTTCTTTTGTGACATTGTCCAAAAACTTAACAACAAAATTCATTGCAACACCCCAAATACATTCATTTCTCAATCGTATCAACACAACAATATTGCTTTGTTTAAGATAAATATATCATAGAGATTATCTAAATAAGTATAATAATATTGCTTCTTTTTAAGTCATGACCATGCTAGATGTCAATTTGGTTTAAAAGACCCCTTACCATGTATTTTTTCCATCAAAATGGCAAAGGCCCTTAGTACACAACTTATACTAGCCAGTATGTTACAAAAATTTACATGATTTCCAATTCTAGCAGCACAAGCTAGTACATACAGTTTGCAGATGTTACCTGACTTACAAGATAGATGAGTTTTTGGAGGAGATGCAAATAAATACAACTTTTCAATTGGCGAAATTATTGGATCTATGTGTAAAATCTGAGATTTGTGTTTGATTGCAAAGAGTTATCTCTTGTGATTTATGAGAAAATTATTATTTCATTCCAATTGATCATAACAAAAAACTTCCAATTTTGAAAAGAATATAACATAGAACCAAATAGAAATGAAAATCCCAAACAAAGATTGTCAAGAGTGTATCTCATTTATCTTTTATTTAATCTTTCTCTTTATGTCTACGATTTCATGAAGTTTTTCTGATCATGTAAATAAAATGTTGATGGATATGTAACACATTTAGTGCACTCATGCCCTAGTTCATCATATCTGGCAGAGAGCATGTCCATCTAGAGATGACCTTATAATTTGGTTATTCCAAATGGTAGGCTTATAACTATACTATCCTAGAAATGCATGAGCATTGTCTAGTCACCTTGAATAGTTAAGGAAATCTTTGAACTCAAAAGTATTTACATAATGCTAGCAACATGTAAATTGTGCTTTCTTCATGGCCTAAAAGTACAACAAAAGCATTTCAAAATTTTGAAGTTAGCAAAATTCTATTGTTATTAGGGTCATTTTCTAATGGAAGCCAAAGTTGACTCTATCAATGCATCAAATTCCAAATTAGGTGACAATAACTTTATCCCCACTAAAACTTATTATTACTGTGATCATTTTGTAATGGAGGTGCCACTTTTATCAATGATCAAAATTCCTAAATTTAGGTGAAAATTGCTTTATCTTGACCAATTGTTCTAAAATACAAACAACCTCAACAAATATAAACAAAACCATTCTAAGATTTTCTCGGTAGAACTTCGCTGCTCATGTTTCCTGTTATATTGAGAACCAACGTATAGAAAAGATATCATAAGCTTCTTGTAATTAAGGTATATGGCGAGTCAATACTAAGATATAATTTATTTGTTGTCATTTGAATATGCTATGAGAAGATAGTTTTAACGCCATAAAGTTGGGTGTTATTACTATTTTTATTTGTCTTTAATTCAGTTGAAGTAGTTATCATTTCCTAGAGGAGACACAATACGGATAACAAATTTAAATCCACATCCATACATATTGAGAAAATAAAAATAATTTCTAATTGGATTTTGCCACAATTATTGTATGCAAACAAGAAAAATAACATAGGATGAAAGGCTATATCTTTAATGCCTCCTCTAATTAGTTTTGAGGATGCAATATATGCAAAGAATGTAGTATTAAACTGTAGAATAGACGAGAAGCCACAAAACAGCTGAAGTAAAAACCTACTACAATAGAAATAGAAACAAAAAAAACACAATAAAGAGTTGTAGCAGTAATTAATATAGCCATAACAAGGTGAAATATAGCCACAAAACAGCTACAACAACAAGAGCTACAACAAATACATAAAATAGAGTTGTATCAATAGAGAACAAAACAATTGCAACAGTCAAACCAATTGTCAAACAACTGCTAGTAATTATAGTAACAACATTCTGGTAATTACATAATATAAAAACATGAACACCAATAATACAAAACCCCATAAAGTACCAGCAATGTGAAACATAAGTAGAGATGTGAATTAATCTTGGAAATAAGACTTAGTTATCAGACTAAGACATCAAGAGTGTTATTAATACATCAAAAGTGTTAAGGCAGTGAGGTCATATGTGCCAATACCCATGCAAATTCCAAGGTTAGTTTAAGCTCAAAGGTTTTGGATAATAGACAACAAGCAAGGGACTTACAGATAAAAGTAATGGACGTTGCCCCATCAAGTTATTACACTCTAATAAATCCCCAATAACCACGGTGGAATTGGAGAGCCTCTTCCAATTGCTTTGATAGACATGTATGCAAAAAGTGGACGCAAAGGCAAGGCACACAAATGGTTTGACAAGAAAACCCCAAATAAATGTGGTCTAATGGAATGCCAAGATGGAAGAATATGCACAATGTGGATTTATTGAAAAAGGCTTAGAAGCTTTTAAGCAGATGTAACTAGAAGTGTAAGCCAAAATTCCACAAACTTTTCTAGCGTCCTCCCTGCCTGTAATGAAATGGAAGATAAGGAACAGGGTACTACATCCATCAAATAATAATAGAAGGTGAGTTTATGTCAGTTATAATATTTGGACATGCTCTAGCAGGAATGTATGCAAAAAGGAGAGAAATCACAACAAGGCATGTGAATTGTTTGACAGATTGCTACAAAGATATGTTTGAAGAATGCTAAGTAGAGACAAGGCACGTGAACTGGTTGGTATTATGCCTCAAATAGGTATCATATCAAGGAGGAAAAAGGATTGCAAGATAAGTACAAGATGGATTTGATGAAAGGCTTAAGAGACTTTCAAGCAACCGCAATTGGTAGGTGGAAGCCAACTTCACAGCCTTTCCCAGCATCGACTGCCAGTCCCTATCCTTTGCAGATTGCCAAGAGACTTGGGGAGGTTATTTAAAACTTTTACACTCTTCTATGTTCAAGAACTGCAAAAGTGATAGAATGCCAACATAATAAACGGGGTTATTTAAACTTTTAAACGTCCCATTATGTTCAAGTGCTGCAGCTCTACAATCTTCTATGTTTAAGTGTTGCTGCTGTGACAGGTGGAAAATGGCGTCAGGGATATTACTTAAATTTATGCACCCTCCAAAGTCTAAACATTACAGATTCTTTGAATTAAGGCAACAGTCTGTGCGATAGAGCACAAATTGAAGCATACAAAAGTTTGGAAAAACCCAGAATAAATGTTTCTTCCTATTACCCATGGTCACATGATATGCACAAATCAATTTGATGTTTAGGAAGAAGGGCATACTACATTGCTTACCTCAAGATCCTCCACAAATTGTATTCCAAACAAACCATTTTCCTGTGCCAAAATGGAAGCTTTAAAACAGGGTGTGAACACTCATGGAGACATAAGTGATGGAAGTCTCTGTCAAATGTTGAAGTCGCAACTGCCCAGATAGATATGTATGCAAAATGTGGAAGCAATGCACATGAACTACTCGACAGAACATCTCTAAGGAATGCCCAGATTGTAGGGTATGCACTGCTTGGATTTTAATGAAAAGGCTTCCCAAAAACCTTCCGCAAAATGAAACTAGCCCCTCCCCCCAACTTCGACTCCCCAACGCAACATGCAATAGTCGTTCCCCACGTTCCATGTAAAAAGGGAATGCAAAAAGTGGAAACCCCAGACCAAGCACGTGGAAGACAAGAAAGAATGTCTTGAAGCAAGGTGGAGGGTACCAGCAAAAAACAAGAGTCATTATTTTCTTCTTGCATATAGATATTAAATAAAATTAAACATTTTTACGCACACACATATATAATTGTTTTATTTATTATCTCAAATTTTGTATATATAATTATTCTTACTTCATATTTAATTAATTGTTTGCTAAATAAATAACATATTTATCTTTTCACCATATAAATCTCATTATTTACAGTCTTAACAACCAACTATTAAAATTTCCTTTAATATTAGCATAATACTAATATTATGCTAATCACCTATTATGGTATTACTACTTGAGTGTACGTTCTAATATTATTAATAACATTAATGAATATGATAATGATGATGGTGTATCGATATTTATTTTAATATTTATAATGTTTATGCCCCTAAATCACAATTAATTGATCTCATTTTGGTGTTATAGAATAATTCTTTTCAAGATAGTAACTCTATTCTAAAGAAAACGAAAGGGTAATATATCATAATAAAGACGCAACGAATGGATGACGACTTCATAATTACTTAGAAAGGTGGCCTATATCGCTAAATGTAAATGTATATTAAAATCTCAATACTCGGTTATATAAGAACAACATTAATCGACAAAACAATAAGGCCTCAAAATCACAAATAAAACACTTACTCAAGATCCAAAGACCGCCGAAATGGAGGGACGCTACAAAAATCTGTTTTCAATTCTCCATGAAATGGAAGAATCCATCCAACACCAAAGCAAATACCTAAAGGAAGCACAAACTCACAATTCTTGTATGAAACACAATTGAAAACAAGTTGGTTCACCTTACATGTGTGTATGTGTGTACATACATGTACACATGCATATG